>VKOC01005582.1:0-19657 GCA_009364415.1 Spea multiplicata | reverse complement strand
AGCTGGGCTTATGACAAATATGTATAAATCGAATACCCAATAGACTTTATTCTAAATTCTTCTCAGGCGACTTAAAATAAACTTTTTCAAGTTTATCTTAATATCGTCATTTCGAAGGCTATATATAATGGGGTTAACAAATGGGCAAAGCACTGTATACAAAAGAGATAACAATTTATTCATGTTAAATGATTGTTTTTTGGAAGGAGCCAAATAAACTATAATTACAGTCCCGTAGTAGGTGCTCACTACAGTCAGGTGAGAGCTGCAGGTGGAGAAGGCTTTCTGCCTCCCGGCGCTGGAGGAGATACCAAGGATGATGTTAACAATAGAGATGTATGTGAAAATAATAAAGAGGAAAGGAATGGTTACAAAGGGTATGCCCATGATAAAATCTATGAGTTCAGCAGCAGGATGCTTTGTACAAGACAGCTCTAGTAGAGGAGCAAGATCACAGAAATAATGGTCAATGACATGACCGCAGAACTGTAACGCTGAAACCGCAGGGGCAACAATAAATGTTATCATACATGCTATAAGCCAAGAATAAAGAATAAGTTGAACATTTAGCCTAAAATCCATGATGGACGTGTAATGCAGAGGGCGGCAAATGGCCAAATACCGGTCGTAGGACATAATTGCAAGAAGGAAACACTCTGTAGCTTGTGAAACACAATAAAAATAAAACTGAGTGATGCAGCCAGTAAGAGATATTGTGCTTCCTCCATTAATTATAACGTGGAGCATGTTGGGGACTATAACTGTGATCAGAAGGTTATCGTTCAATGCTAACTGAGTGAGGAAGAAATACATGGGAGATTTCAGACTATCAAACTTTGCCACCAGTATAATAATCAGCAGGTTCCCGATTACCGTCAAGATGTAGATCACAAGTAACAGAACAAATATTAAAGAGTTAACCATCTGAGGATTCTGAAAACCCAACAACAGAATCTCCGTCACTTTGGTCTGGTTTATTTCAAACATATAGATCAAGAGAGGAGATATAAATATCGGACAGATTTTACAGAAATAGGCACATAAGGGTTAATTGTTTCTTTTCGGTGCTTCAGCTCTGTCTTAATTGTGCAGTTTTGTATCTCATAGAGACAAGTTAATATTCTGTGTAAAACCCAAATTATGTTTTATGGGAACTAAAAGCAGTTGATCTAAGTGTTTAACATAAAGATGAAGTAACAGGTAGTGATGGTATTACAGTGACCCAATAGCGATGAAAGTCCAAAGGTTTGTTCTCAGGTTATGCAGTTCTCTTCACACTGAACTTTTCAAACAATGGAGCTTCAGGATCCTGAAATCAGAGATATTATTGATGGACAGATTTATATAAAACCTACAAAGAATCTAAATAAAATATTTTAGGTTAAAAAAAAAAATTGGGGGAAAAAGTTAGCGATACACCTTGAGTTGCATACAGTAAAATCTCACGTACTTTCAACCCACTTGGTCAAGTCTGTAAAAGTTGAGTAGAGTGGGGATTAACGAGTTGCAGACAAGGACATGAGAGGTGGAAGTTGGACATGACTTTTATCTTGCATGATCTTGATTCAATGAAGCCCTTTAGAACACACCATTGCCTAAAGTCCCAATTTGGGTTGAGAATCCCAGAGAACAGGTCTTAAGTCAACGTTATGGTCTTAAAGTACTGCCAGAATATTTGCATTTCAAAGTAAGATACCAAAAGGGAATGTTTGGTAGACATGAAGCACTCAGAAGAAAAATATGGGAAATAATTAAAATATATCTACTGTACCTTCCTATTATCACTCTATCACCTAACTAGAGACAGGAACGGGCAAATATTCGCGGAATACACAACATTCCCCCCCCCCCCGAAGACGAGCACGAAGACGAGCACGAAGACGAACACGAAGAGCCCCCTGGTGCCCAAGTCTAGTAATAACATATGTACTTAACTTCAGAGAGTATCAGCATATCAAATGACTCATTTGGTGCTCAGTTTCTAAAATGGCTCTAGGTATTAGGTTCATATAAAAGACTTTAAAGGATTCTTTCAGTAGTAGTTTTCTAATTTTTAGTTACAATACTAGGCGCTAAACTCGTCCTAGCTTCTTGGCACTTAACTAGCCCAAGATGGAAGAGCAGCTTTCTATTTCATACTTTTTCTCCTAGCTTCTGCCATGTTGCTTCCTTCTTCCCCTTCCAGGCTCATCTGCTCCTCCCCCTTCCCCCTGGAGTTCCTGATATCCCTGATGTTCCTGGTATAGCACACATGGCTTTTCATGTAGGTAGCCATTATCTATGGTCTTAGATAAACAATAGATATACACATCATCACTCACTCTCTAGTGCTACCTGGTGGTAGAGATAATGCACTTCTTAAACAATAGAACTAATTGATATTGTAATATATGCCACTTTTAGGGGAGTGGTTTATCCAAAGGGCGATACAGATATTGCATCTGTGATGTGAATCACTAATATTGGACGACGCAATCCATGTCCACAACACACAAGAAATGCCATTAACCAAAGGGATCTCTGAGGGAAAAACAAGCCTTGTGTTTTGTCTGATGGCTGTAGATGAGTGTTTAATGATGTTTCTACTACCCCCTTAATTTTAAGTTGAAGGGTTTTCCATCACCTTTACTCTCCATAACTTATATAATGGTATTTCACGTGTTACCCCAAGCCTCAAGTATTAACCTGGTATCACAATGTCATGCTGGTGTGTCCCATTAAGGATGAAACAGCTTTGGTCCTGGTTCTACTCGGACGTGGGCAAATTTGTAAGGGGGTACCAACTGGAGGGAGTTAAAACAGATTTGTGGTTACCCTGTGTGATCCACAAGCTCATCAGAGCCAAAGACATTATGGAGAGCATCCCAGGGCTCCTCGACGCCACAGCCAGGATTGTCTGGGCTAATATGTCGTCGAGCAGGCTAACCAACAGGCATAAAGACATTGCATGGATGGCCATTCAGGGAGCCCACCCCCTAAGGACATTTATGCATGCCAGGGGGCTGTGCAGATATAGACACTGCCCACAGTGCATTGTGGAGGAGGAGACTTCCCTTCACTTGTTCTGGCAGTGCCCGTTTGCACAGGCTTTGTTCAGAGCCCTGGAGCTGGATCTCAAGGACTCTATCGAGAGAAAGCCCCTGTCCTACCATTCGGTACTTTACGGACTTTTTCCAGGAACACACACGGAGAGCGCCATTGAGGATGCTTGGCGTCTCATGTGCTGTGTAAAGGATGCTCTATGGTTTGCCAGGAACCGCCTGGTGCTGAGGAGGGAGCAGGTCACAGTCCGTGACTGCCACAGGCTTATCCACAGCCTGCTGAGAGACTACTCTCTCAAGGACAGTCTAGAGGCTGAAGACTAGCCCCATTCCCCTCGGCAAAATGTGACAACATACTATGATTGCATATTTTATTTCTACTATTTCAAACATGTTCCCCTGATATCTTACATAAGGGTTTAGATGTTTGACCAATGTACTGTAAATTACATGGACAAGATAATAAATAAATGACATCAGTGTAATTTCTATTATTGATGTGAGACTAGTCATTTTGTGGTGGCGGGGGTTCATTTCCACAAAGTGCTCTTATTACATGTAAAAATCCCTTATTAAGGTATTTAGAAAAGTAAAAACAAAAAGTGATTTATAGAATATTTTGCTCCAAACTTGTTGACTTAAAACCTTAGGGACATCCCTAACTACAATTGTAGGGTTATGAGTTAATAGTTGTTCAAGATGTGGATATTTTAGTAATAGAGGCCAATCATTGTTTATGATTTGTTGTTTAGTTATATGGGTCAGTTACCAATACTAAAATCCATGATGGTATGGTATCCTCTACTGTAATATCATGTCATTTTCCTGTATGTAATAAGGATTCTGTAGGAGTATTTTTACACAGTTCTTTAGTAAGATCTTCAGTTTCAGATTCCATGAAATTAACCTTAATTTTAATGGCCTGTTGTCTTCTGAGTAGCTTCTTTTTTTTTACTCGAATGAACTGACCTTTGAGAATATTTGTCAACCATTAGATAAATTGACAATTACTATGGCGTATACATCCATTGGCATCAACCTTCTTAAAGACAGTATCGGTATGTAATTTAGACTGTTGATTTAGACTATTAATCCTTTTGACTATAAAGCTCAACTTAATCTATACCTGCAATGCTATGTTTCCGTACATTGTAATTGTATACCTGCAGGATTTGTATGTCTGATTCTGTGTATTTGATCTATACCCTCAATGCTGATTTCACAAGTGAATTTGAATTGATCTATACATGCAAAGCTGGGCTTGTGTGTTAATGTGTTGATCTATACCTGCCACAGGCAGCGGGGGCTAATATTAAAGAAACCATGTATGTGGGTAGTGTGTACCGTGCATCACAAACCAACTACCACCTAAACCCCACCAATTAACGACACAGAGACTGAAGTTGGATAAAACAGGCCACAGCATATTTTATTAAGAATAACCACAAACACTGTGTTGGCCTAAACACCATAAACCAATAAACATAAATACACAATAAACCACACAATAAATACTAAATACAAATATACATAACACATAATACATTCAAACGTAGCCAACACAGGAACTGAATTAACCCCGTCCTTGCCGGCCGCTCACCACTGTACAATCCAGACCACAGGTGCTCACCTCCCCCCTCGTCCAAACAAAAATGACAGCTACCTTCCGCTGTCCCACAACTAATGCTAACCTCCGGCCGACCATAAGCTCGGTGGGCACGTCCAATAACATTGACAGCTAACTTCCGCTGTCCCAGAACTAATGCTAACCACCAGCCGACCATAAGCTCGGTGGGCACGTCCAATAACATTGACAGCTAACTTCCGCTGTCCCAGAACTAATGCTAACCACCAGCCGACCATAAGCTCGGTGGGCGCGTCCAATAAAAAACACCAGAGGTTAGGGGAGGATTGAGCCTTCCTTCACACCGGCATCCAAACTCCATCACTTACCAAAACCAGACCGGCAACGACACACAAACCGCCAGCTGTGACAAAAGAAAGAAAGTTAGTACACAAAAAATATGGAGGGAGGGTGGGAAGCAGGTAAGTCTGTTGACTGTCTCTGGAAAAATGACAGTGACCGGGGTCACCCAGAGGGCACCCTTTATCCCCTAGTGACTCCCGCCCCTACATTTACATACCCCAATCAAAAACCCACATGCCCTAAGCATGCACTCACCCACATACATACATGCTCCCTGTCCATTTAGCTACGCTGATTCCCAGGAGCCTGTTCAGTGATAAGTACTTATTATGTAGTTAAATGCATGTCTAATGCATATATGTGATAGGGCCATCACTTAAATCAATAATATTAATAATAATAATGGGAGGGGCCTCGCTAGGGGCATTAATATAAATAGTGCTGGCTGGGTGGGGGCACCACATACAAGGGTGTGGGGGCACCACATTAATCTATACTAAAAGGGTGCAGGCTGAGCACAAGGGGCAAAAACACTAAGGGGGTATCAGTGTGGGAATTCCATCATGGTGTAGATGTCCGTGTCATAGATTTTGTCCTGCTGTTTGTTGGGGTGTTTTTGGTTATCCAGTGTAGCAGAAGGCCTGTCCTGGTGTGTGTCGGGTGATCAGTGTGCAAAGAGCTGTCCCTGTTGGTGTTGTTTTCGGTGTTGAATGTGACAGAGCCTGTCCTGGTGTGTGTGTTTGTGTAGTCCAGAGCCTGTCCCTGTGTGGTGGTGTTTATGGGATGTCGGTGTGTCAGAGCCTGTCCTCCTGGTGTGTGTGTGATTTTGGGTGCCTGTTGTGGCAGGCCTGTCCTGGTGTATGTGTCCCCTGTTTTGTTGTGTGGGCAGACCTGTCGCTGATGTGGTGGGTGAATTTGGGGTGTTGGTGGTGGCAGAGCCGCCTTTTCTGGTGCGTGTGTCCTGGATGGGTTTGGTGTGGGTGAGCCCTGTACCTGGTGTGTGTTTGGTAAGTGTGGTGTAGGTAGAGTCCTCGTCCTGGTTTGTGTGTGTCTGGGTGTCGGATTGTGGCAGAGCCTGTCCTGGTGTGTGTTTGGTCATACTGTGTATATATATGTATATATATAGGTACTATATATATATATATAATATAATATATATATCCAGTAATGTTTTTTTTCAGTGGTATGAACATTTAATGGTGGAAATTATTAATGCCCCCCAGTTTTGACTGTGATATCTTATGTGCCATGTCTATATATTGAGGCATTGCTGAGTAAGAAAAATAAACTTCATATGTCAACTATGAACTCACTATTTTGCTTTAATTAGAAACCTGCCAAGAATGTGGTCATTACATTACGTTTTTGTGGATATTTAAGAAACAAGACACTTTAATTTAGAAATGCAAAATAAAAATTGAAGTAGTTTCCTGAGATCACGATTATTCTTCTAAACACTTTCAATAATTGGTTGTAACTACTGTATTTATTGGCGTATAACACGCACCCTCATTCTAACAAGGACATTTGAGTAAAAAAGTTTAAATAATAAAAAAACTCAGACACACACACATTAATTTTATATATTGCCAATCAAGACTACTACTACTACCAGACTACTACTTTTATTTAAAAAATGTGTGTTCGCTGATAAATACAGTAATTTTCAGAGACATTACACATTACCTATCTCTCTGCCTGTATGTAGGAATTATCTGTCTTCTATCTATCTGATATCATCTTTCTTTCTCTTTCAATAATAAAGTAAGGATGGACATTTCGAACAAATAGTTAGAGCCGTTGTGAGTTATTGCACACATACTTATCTACAGAACAAGGTTGTATCTCAAAAAAAGCTTAGTGTTTCAGGAAATGTAGATGAATAATGACATTTCAAGGCATAGCTGTATAAAATATGTAGAAAAAGTAATTTAATATGTATCTTGTTTTATTCCTTGGATGATCCTTTTCTTCCACTGAAAATGTGGACTGATGGCTTTGCTGAACATGGGTCCTGTAAGAGGTTTGGTTTTTTCCACCAAAGGTTTTTTGCCCTTTGAGTTCCAATGGGTAGATTTTACAGGTTAATTAATTTGTAATTCACTCTCCTGCATGCCAGTGCATGCAAGTTCTTTTTTTCCAAGTGCATATGTGAGCTGGGCTTATGACAAATATGTATAAATCGAATACCCAATAGACTTTATTCTAAATTCTTCTCAGGCGACTTAAAATAAACTTTTTCAAGTTTATCTTAATATCGTCATTTCGAAGGCTATATATAATGGGGTTAACAAATGGGCAAAGCACTGTATACAAAAGAGATAACAATTTATTCATGTTAAATGATTGTTTTTTGGAAGGAGCCAAATAAACTATAATTACAGTCCCGTAGTAGGTGCTCACTACAGTCAGGTGAGAGCTGCAGGTGGAGAAGGCTTTCTGCCTCCCGGCGCTGGAGGAGATACCAAGGATGATGTTAACAATAGAGATGTATGTGAAAATAATAAAGAGGAAAGGAATGGTTACAAAGGGTATGCCCATGATAAAATCTATGAGTTCAGCAGCAGGATGCTTTGTACAAGACAGCTCTAGTAGAGGAGCAAGATCACAGAAATAATGGTCAATGACATGACCGCAGAACTGTAACACTGAAACCGCAGGGGCAACCATAAATGTTAGTAAACATGCTATAAGCCAAGAATAAAGAATAAGTTGAACATTTAGCCTAAAATCCATGATGGACGTGTAATGCAGAGGGTGGCAAATGGCCAAATACCGGTCGTAGGACATCATTGCAAGAAGGAAACACTCTGTAGCTAGTGAAACACAATAAAAATAAAACTGAGTGATGCAGCCTGAAAGAGATATTGTGCTTCCTCCATTAATTATAACGTGAAGCATGTTGGGAACTATAACTGTGGTCAGAAGATTATCGTTCAATGCCAACTGAGTGAGGAAGAAATACATGGGAGATTTTAGACTATCAAACTTTGCCACCAGTATAATAATCAGCAGGTTCCCGATTAACGTCAAGATGTAGATCACAAGTAACAGAACAAATATTAAAGAGTTAAACATCTGAGGATTCTGAAAACCCAACAACAGAATCTCCGTCACTTTGGTCTGGTTTATTTCAAACATATAGATCAAGAGAGGAGACAACAAGATATAAATATCTGACAGATTTTATAGAAATAGGCACATAAGGGTTAATTGTTTCTTCTCGGTGCTTCAGCTCTGTCTTAATTGTGCAGTTTTTATCTCATAGAGACAAGTTAATATTCTGTGTAAAACCCAAATCATTTTTTGATGAAGTAACAGGTAGTGATGGTATTACAGTGACCCAATAGCGATGAAAGTCCAAAGGTTTGTTCTCAGGTTATGCAGTTCTCTTCACACTGAACTTTTCAAACAATGGAGCTTCAGGATCCTGAAATCAGAGATATTATTGATGGACAGATTTATATAAAACCTACAAAGAATCTAAATAAAATATTTTAGGTTAAAAAAAAAAATTGGGGGAAAAAGTTAGCGATACACCTTGAGTTGCATACAGTAAAATCTCACGTACTTTCAACCCACTTGGTCAAGTCTGTAAAAGTTGAGTAGAGTGGGGATTAACGAGTTGCAGACAAGGACATGAGAGGTGGAAGTTGGACATGACTTTTATCTTGCATGATCTTGATTCAATGAAGCCCTTTAGAACACACCATTGCCTAAAGTCCCAATTTGGGTTGAGAATCCCAGAGAACAGGTCTTAAGTCAACGTTATGGTCTTAAAGTACTGCCAGAATATTTGCATTTCAAAGTAAGATACCAAAAGGGAATGTTTGGTAGACATGAAGCACTCAGAAGAAAAATATGGGAAATAATTAAAATATATCTACTGTACCTTCCTATTATCACTCTATCACCTAACTAGACATCGAGACATAGATAATTCAGTATATAAAATATTTTAAAAAATATATCAAAAGTCATTTAGTATTCTTCTTTGCTTTTTTATTAATGAGGTTTAGAAGCCAGAATTTTGGAAAACGTACTTGCCTGGTACACCTTGTTATATCACCATATAAGAGGATTCAGGTTTTGATCTAACCGAAGCAAGGTTGAAATAATTTCCTGATAGGACCCCACACTGTTTCTGTAGAAGACATACCGTGCAATAAACAGACAATGCCTGCTTTAGAGGTTTTTATAATGTTAAAAAAAACCATGACGCCCTTTCTCTGTAAGGACCCTGGGGATGGGCATCTCTCAGAGAACTCCAGGGAAAAGGCCTGATTGCAGCAATACTGGGATTACACATCCCTCTCTGTATTAACTATTTTTAAGTTGTAGTGACTGAGATTCATTGGATTTAAGATTTTAAATCTTCCAGAAAAGTTTTACTTACAATGTTAAAGATGTAGTAGAAGCATTATTAAACACTCATCTACAGATACCAAATAAGCCAGAAGGTTTGTTTTTCCTTCAGAAATCTCATGGTGCTGCCGCTACCGCAAGGGATTCTGGGTAGGCGCATGCAAATAAGGTCCACAATGATCACCTTTTGCCTCTATATCCACTTTATACATGGATCCCTTGAAAGTAATTGCCCGCTGTACAAGACAGCCTTTAGACAAAACTCGGGTAAGAGGTGCAGTAGTCAGATCACCGCTCATGGACAGCTGTTTCATCCTTAATAGGACTCGGCAGCATGAGGTTGGGATACTGGCTTAATACTTGAGGCTTGGGCAAGCATGAGAAATACCAATAACTAAAGTTATGGTGGGAAAAAACAAGCCTTCTGGCTTGTCTGGTGTCTGTAGATGAGTGTTTTAATAATCAATATCTTTCTACTACCGAAGGCCCTTAATTTTAAGTGGAAGGGTTTCCATCACCTTTACTCACCATAACTTATGTAATGATAAAAGATGCAAACATGTTACAGTAAGAGAAAAAAATAAAAACAATAGACTTTTTCATGGTGATGAAGAACCCCACTGACCAATAACCTGGTCAGAATGTTATGAGAGAACAGAAAACTCGACCTAATGTAACATTAGGAAAAACCGAACCAGAAGATGTTTTCGCAAAACATTTCAGCATTTTTTGCTCCTCTCTTGGTTTTTTTTTTTCTTCTTCGGGGAGTCTATGCAATAAGACGAATCTACTAATGTATGGAAAAATGATCTTCTTGGACCCTTACAATGGTAGATTTTCTGGCGGAGGGCTGAGAGGACAAACTTGGAACTCATGTTATTCATGATTGCCTCAGGCTCTGTTGGCATTTGGGCCTAATTTAGTTTACCTTTCTGGCGATGTAATGTACTCACCCCTTTCCTTCTAAATTCATGGAATCTTAATAAAAGAAAAAATAGGAGAAGGATGTAAAAGGAATCTTGCGATTTAATAACAAATAAAGGGATGGACATTTCAAATTGTCATTTAGCCCCGATTAATATTTATTTAGCAAGGGTCAAGTAATGTTAGTAATGCTTTTTAGATGTTTTACGGGATAGAAGCCTCAAGTCAGGCGGTCAATCAAGTTAAGGATTAACTAGCCTGAGCAGCCCCAACTCCCTCAGCTGCTAACACTTGCAAAACAAGTTGCACATTCACTAATCTGCGAGTTATTTGTGAGTTTATGTGAGTGTCTCACTTTCTGGCCTTTGGGTTGAGGGGATTTAGAATAAATATGATCCCCTCTGTAGGGACACAAACCCCATCCCCCTCTCCCTCCATCCCTGTCTTAAGGTATTGAAGCAGTTAAGAAAAATAAAAATATAAAAACCCCCACCACTAAGTCCCCCTGGAGTTAATGGGTTCATAAGGGATCTTTTTTATAATATTTAGCCCCTTTACCTACAAGTTTGGGCTTAGGTAGGGTTATATAGGACAATGTATGCCTCTGTTCTTTTATTACCACTCACCACACATGAAGTGTAGGAAAATGGGTCCTTTCGTGGTTAAAACCCAGACCAGCAGCAGCAGAGCCCTGTAAAAAACGGGTATTAACCCAAGCAACACACAGCTGTCTTCTCTAAAGCTGCCTGTGCCATCTGGGAACACAATTGCCAATTTATTGCGTGTTGAGCCTATAGAGACAGCAAGGTAGACAGCAGTAGCAGTGCCCCCGCAATCACCACGTGTGGGCATTTTTTTTCTTTGCATGACATACCAAGTACATCATAGAACCAATGAGCCCACTTGGGCATGACGTATCCGGTACATCACTGGACATGAAGGGGTTAAATGCAAATTGAGTTGCTTTTCGATTTATATTACGGTGGTGCATGTGACTTTAGTTGTGCTACTTAGATTAACTACTGTGAATTGATCCTATTGGATCTAAAGTATACCTAGTCATAATACATAAGATTGTACTATACATGAGAAGACTATCTTCGCGGCATCGCAGGAGTCGACGGAAGCAGAAATCCGTAGGTTCGCCGTCAGGGGTTAGAGGGCAGTGTGAGTGAGCCTATTGGTTGCCTGCAGGGACCTCCTCTGGCATCAACCAATTGGTTGATTTTTAACTCCTGACAGTGAACCTGCAAGCGACCAATAGGCTTACTCGCACGGCCCCTTAACCCCTTAAGGCTCAACCTGACCACTGGTCTCCCTGCTGCAACAGTTAACAGTCCGTACGAACGACCAATCAAGTCACTTGTACGGACATTTAACTGATAGAGCAGGGAGACCAGTGGTCTCTCCCGGCCAAGTTACGGCACCAGGAGATTAAGTCTGTAAGAGTTTTAAAATCCTAATGCAGCAACTTGTCCGGCAGAGACCACAGAGAATTCATGTTACTATGGTGATATAATATATTTTGTATGGATAATATATATTTTTTTCAAATCCTTGTTTGAGAAAGTAAAAAGAAACATGTATTTTACAAATACTCAAGTAATGGATACTTTAGATACGCTTTGAAATGTATGAATTAGAAAAACTTTTGGTTCTCTTAAAAAACATAAATGATTTTGTTATAACCAGCTTTTTCCCTATTTGGTCACTATTTGGGGTGATAGCAGAGCCTGTTAGCATATGAGAACATTAACCTAGAAAAAAATAATAGGTAAAGACTATGATGAGATTTAAAACTTTATGAAATAGGTATAAGACAAGGCCACGGAGCAATGACTGTTGTAGCTTCGATCTTCCGGCCCAGGCTTGCCCCCCTCATTAACCCCAATAATGACACCACACAGCATAGAATATGGATAAGAAAAGGCCACAGCCAATTTTATTTATTAGAGTCATTGCCACGCCAAAACCTGAAACAATAAACATCGGCGCGTTAACAAGGACAACAACTCAAAACACAAACATGTAAATATATACAATAAACACAACGAACTCACCAAGCTTGTCAAGTAATCCAGGTACCAGAACCAAATACCACTTAAGGAAGGGACCCGGATGCCCCCACCCTGACCTAAGATCCCCAGCACTGACACGACATGATCGGTGAACTGGAATTTCCTACATATTTGCATTTAAATTCTTTCCTGAGGGTCAAATGTATTACTGTATACTAGACTTGTGCATTCGTCTTTGGGCGAACATGAAAACGAAACACGAAGAGTGCGTTTTCGTGTTCGTTCCGAAGACACGAAGAAGAGAAGACAGTGCCGGTAAAACGTAGACGAAGACGAAGACTCACACACGAAGAATCTTCGCCTTCGTCTACTAATCTCCCCGGTCCCTTCCCCATCTAGCCTACCTTATCTTCACGGCATCGCGGGAGTTGACTGAAGCAGAAATCCACAGGTTCGCCGTCAGGGGTTACAGGGCAGTGCGAGTGAGCCTATTAGCATAATAACTTATTTATAATTTCGGGCAGAATGCTGCCCTCTATTGGTTTTACATTGAGTAGCTTAATAAGTTATTATGCTACTCAGTGTAAAACCAACAGAGGGCAGCATTCTGTCCGAAGATATATTAGCCATATGTGGTAGTGTACTCATTTATTAATTATTTAAATAAAATTTCCATGATCCGCTGGTCTCCCCGCTGCAACAGTTAAATTAATTCTGTCGAACTTGCAAACTCTTTTTTTCTATTTATTTGGGGGGGTTGTATTAAACTGTTAGACAAAAGGATCATGGGAATATATTTTATTTGAAGAAATGCAAATGAGCACACTGCCACATATGGCTAATATATGTTAGGACAGAATGCGCCCTCTATTCGATTTATACATGAGTAGTAGCTTGTTCCATATGCTTGACAAAATTTCCAAAGTTATTATGCTACTTAATTGTATCTAACCAACAGAGGCGCGCAGCCATTCTGTCCGAAGACATATTAGCCATATGTGGCCGTGTGCTCATTTGCATTTATTCAAATAAAATATATTCCCATGATCCTTTTGTCTAACAGTTTAATACAAAAAACCCCCAATATAAATTGAAAAATAAAGTTTGCAAGTTCGACAGAATTAATGTCAGTGAGTGCGGATCATGGAAATATATTTTATTTAAATAATTAATAAATGAAAATGAACACACTGCCACATATGGCTAATATATGTTAGGACAGAATGCTGCCCTCTGATGGTTATACATGGAGTAGCATAATATTCTGCCCGAGAATATATTAGCCATATATGGTAGTGCGCTCTTTGGGGGCCTCCTGCTGGCGACCAATAGAGTTGCTCATACGGACATTTGCCGAAGACGAGCACGAAGACGAAGAGCCCCCTGGCGCCTAAGTCTACTGTATACTGGTTTTATGTAGTCGGATATATTGCCTACTCTATTAAACTAGAATTTGTTAAAACGTATTGTTTTCAAATTATTGGTTGTATGATTTGTAACTCTTTAGGCAAAAAAACAAATATAATGTACTGAATAAAATTTTACAATTAAGTTTTTTTTCCCTATACTTGGTGCCTTTTGTAATTGTAATTTTGTAATTGTAATGTAAATTTTGTCAAGTGCTTTTAAGAGCCGAATGGTGATGGTTAATAGAGCAAAAATACAGTTCAAAAAATATAATTTGTTTCTTAAATTCATTCTCATCTCCTGATGTGTCTGCATGTATTAATGTATGTTTGTTATGTGTGTTAACTGCGCCATTTACATTGTACAGCGCTGTATAATTGGTTGGTGCTTTATAAATAAAAAATTGGTTCTCATTGAAATGCAAATTGTTTATTTGAAGCACTGTTTGGGGTATTATCACAATGTTCTGTTGTTGGAAAGCAATAAGAATAATCTAGAAAAAAAAAGAATTTGTAAAGGCTAAATTCGTGCAATCCGAAATTTTAACAAAATTTGCAAATTTTGTCAGTTCGTACAAATGTCCAAAACGGCACCTCCAATAAAACTTTCATTTGAATTTTGTTGTTTTTTTTTCACTCTCACGCATTCTTCCTCAGTCTCTCTCTCTCTCTCTCTCATACACTGACTCCGTTTCAAACTCTCTGAATATCTCCTTACCTACTCCACGACCGCTTCCATGCACCTGCTTCCTTTCCTGCAGCCCCAATACTTCCTTTGACTTTTCTTGCTGGAAAATTTTCAAAAAATATTTTTTTGGTCCATTTGCACAAGTCTAATATATAATATAATAATCTATTATTTATAACATATCATATCTTCTAATCACTTCTACCCCTACAGAAAGCTCAACCCGCAAATGATGGAGCAGAAGCATTATTAAGCACTAATCTACATCGACAAGAAAAAGCAGAAGGATTGGTTTTTCCCCTCATAAGTCTTGAGGTGGTAGTGCAACCACCATAACCTCCTGTAGTTGGTGTTTTATGTGACAATGAGTAACCAATCAAAAAGCGGCATACATGTTTTTGTCTTCAGCATGTTCATGTTGGCATTATTGCATTTTACTTTACGTGCGCACAAGGATTCTCTACCATCAGAAATATCATCCATTACACATGATATCAAGGCTGGTTTGACATTTGTGCAGACCCCACCGCCTCACCGCCTCTAACTTTCAATGCATCACTTACATGGTCACACGTTTTTCACACAAGATGACTCATTAATGTATGGTTAGAACCAAGTAGGTTCTCATGATATACATCTCCACCAGCTGTTCCATGTCTGTCTAGTGCACATATAACATCTACAAGGTAGTGTGACTTCTTCTCCTTTGCATTGACACAAGAAGGCCATTAATGGTCAATCTGTAGAAAAAGGCATTAAACCCAACTCAACGGAGGATGTGAGATTTTAACAATAAACCCTGTTTTACTCCAGACTTAAAAAGATTGTCAATGATCAAGGGTAATAAGAACAATGAATGCTATGTTATGAGCTCTCATTTTGGCTCATGTTGCTCTGGTAACTTGTTTTCTTAATCTTAGTACAGGTACCAAATATAAGATGTAACCGTGTGCCTGGCATAAATTAAATGGTGCTGTGAAAGTTGATTTGCAGAACATAAATAGTCTTTACTGAAATAGAACTGGACATAGTTCAATCATTTTCCTTTCTTTCTTATCTTCATCTTGGAGGTGCTATCATCATCTGGCCACAAGGAAAGGAGGCATCTCACCAACGCAGTCTTGATCTCCTGGTTCCTGAGGCTGTATATAATAGGGTTGCAAAATGGGGTTCCTAAGGTATATAGGAGAGATATAACCTTATTGACATTAAATGATTGACCTTTGGTGGGAACCATGTAAATTATTATTAGAGTCCCATAGTAGGTACTCACTACAGTCAAGTGAGAGCCGCAAGTAGAAAAGGTTTTCTGCCTTCCCGTGCTGGAGGAAATCCCAAAGATGGTGATAAATATGAAGATATATGTAAAAACTATTAAGAAAAATGGGATAAGTGCCACAATAAATGCAAAGACAAAGTATATACGATCAATGGTGGTATGATCTGAACAGGACAGTTCTATAATAGGTGCTACGTCACAGAAGTAATGGTCAATAAATTGGGGGCCACAGAACTGTAGGTTATAAAGGAGTACAACAACAAATAATGTTACTATACAAGCCAGAAGCCAAGACCAAAAGACCAGTTGGAGCTGAAGCCTTAAATCCATGACAGAGGTGTATCGGAGCGGCCGGCAGATGGCTAAATACCGGTCATAGGACATCACTGTGAGAAGAAGACACTCAGAAGCAGCTGGAATACCATAGAAGAAAAACTGTGTGATGCAGCCAGTAATAGATATCGTGCTTCCGCCATTAATGATAAGATGGAGCAAATAAGGAGTAACATCTGTGGTGAGCAGAATATCAGACAAGGATAACTGAGTGAGGAAGAAATACATGGGAGATTTCAGGCTTTGGACCTTCACCACCAACACAATAATCAGCAAGTTCCCGAGCATGATCAAGACGTAGATCAAAAGGAAAAGCATAAATAGCACGGGGCTGAACATCTGGAGCTCCGGAAATCCCAACATTTGAATTGTGGTCACTTTAGTTTCATTGACTTTAAACATAGTCTAAAAAACAAGAGAAAGAAAGGAAATATATCATGCAGTATGGGCCCATATGAATAATATCCCCAGATTTCTTTGCTGCCAATATCAAAGGTGTTCTTTTTAGGAGTTTCAATCTCAGACAAAAATCTAGTTTTCCTCAACATAAGGTGAAAAAAAAATAACCAATGCCCAATGCAACGATCCAAAATCCAAATTTTTCCATACATGATGGAGCAGTTTTAGACACGATCCCTTGAAATTGGAAAATGCATGCGTTGGTACTCTCCATTTACCATTCCCTCCATAGACAGTGCCCTTAACCCTTAAATGGCCAAAAGAAAATACATGTTGTATACTTTTTTCAACGGAAAAAAAAAAAACCAGCATGCAGATACAATAAACCTCTTCGAGCTGATCTGCTATTTCCTAATACAAACAAATATTGTGTGTCCCTCTAGTAAAATTAGGAGGAAAGAAGTAATATCACTACTCAAGTGAAAATTATTATTATTACTATTATTATTATTATTGGCAATTCAACCTCTAGAAGTGATTAAATTGCAAATTATTAGCTATAACAAAAAAAGTTGGTAAACTTACGATTAACCTGATTTGTGCTGTTAAGTCCCCAATAGGAAGATTTACTATTTTGCGACAGACGGTGTATCAGCCCAATTCATTTGTCTTTGCATGCTCCGTAGGTTTTTATAGATTGTGAAATTTACAGGAAAGAATGACATCATTTCTTTGTAAGACCACTAGGGATGCGTATTATACAGAGAGTTCATGCGCAGCTGGAACCAGACTCTTCCATATTAATTGCATGGAAAACTTTTTATACTGATGAAACTTTTCTAATGAGATGTGACAAAAAAATGTGTTTTATAAACTCATCTTCAGAAAGTTTTAACTCTGTAAAGGAGTTCTTAATTCCAAAAAATAGTTGGATTAAAAAAGAGGTTTGTAGAAGAAATGCACCCCAGTATTAACAACTAAACATAAAAGGGGCATTTTAAGTTGCATTATTATTATTTTTTATTATTGTTTATACATTTTTAGTTTTTATGTTTTGATGATCGGGCATGCGTGTGTGCTTATCGATAATGTCTGAGAAGTTGTCTGTACTTTTTTGGTGCAGGAGTTGCCTAACTTGAGCCAATATCCCATTGGGAACAACACCAGAGGCTCCAAGCATCAGTTTCTTATAGACAGAGCAGTCGCCTAAGACTCAATGTCTAGACAGACCAACCTGAGCACAGCCTAGGTTGACTTCAGGAAAGCCTACGACTCAAGGCAATACACGGATCAGTGAATGCCTACAGCCATACAAAGTCAACACTAAGGACCTTCCTCAAGAACTCAGTGGGAGTCTGAGGGTAGTATGGCCGCAGGTGTGAAGGCATCTTATTTTACTCTTCTTTTTTCTGCTTTACTTTATACGAGGTGCGTGCTCCTGGGTGCCGCAACTGTGCCAAAGGCAGCAGAAGCCAGACTATGATACCGAGTTCCCTCACGGAGAACTCGGACAAATTCCAACCTCCCCCATGGGAGGGTCGGATCTTGAGTCTCACCCCAAAAAGTGAGACTCCTTGCTTGCCTTCTTGAAGACAGGAAGGGGCCAGAAGGCTCCCATCCCCCCTCAAGCAAAGTCCAGGCTTCACTGCCTCTAGAAGAAGAAAAAAGTGTTCAAAAACATGGTATCAAACCGTGTACCAAATCATAGACAGCTGTTTCACCCTTAATGTGACTAATCAGCATGATGCTTGGGGTAGCCAAGAAATACCATTACATAAGTTATGGTGGGTAAAAGTGATGGAAAACCCTTCCACTAAAATTTAGGGGTATGTAGAAGCATTATTATTAAATACCCATCTACAGACACCGGACAAGCCCTCAGAAATCTCATGGTGCTGCCACAATCACAAGGGATTCTGGGTAGGCGCATGCAAATAAGGTTTAGAAGTGACATACACCCAGAGCTGTAAATTTATACCTGAAGTACAATTTGTGTGAGAAAAAAAACACAAAGAAAATTACTACCCAAACTTTGACAAAGGCTGGTGGTAGAATTAGTGCATGGAAGAGGTAAACTATCAACATTTCAAATACTCTGGGGTGGAGTAAAATGAAAGGCGTCCTTAGCTATGGCCATACCAACCTGAAGGCGCCCGGTTTTGTCTGATTTTGGAAGCCATGCAGAGTTGGGCCTGGTTAGTATCTGTATGGGAGACTGCCTGGGAATATCAGTTGTTCCCTTTTCAACTTTACTGGTTGTTTAGGTGCAACTTGCATTTATTTTTCTTGAAATACCTGTTTGAGATTTGAGAATGTCCACAGCACTAAAACCATCCTTTTTGTTTTGTTTCTAATCTCGCTATCATATTGCTGGTCATCACATGTTGCCATATGACTGCTTTAATGTACTTCCTCCTCAACACCTGCCCTTCTTACCACAACTTTTGAAACTGAAATGTTATATTGAAGGAGGTGTTATTTCTTTCTCCGGCTACTTTATATACTAGTACAGCATGATAAAAAAATATAAAAGCTTATTATTACCAGCCTGGACAAACATTCTGCTCAGTAAAGGTAACAACGTTTGTCTTACCGGAACAAGAACCTTTGGGAAAACCCATGGACATGGTGAGATATTAGTTCTTCTTTAGCTTCCTTTAGACAGAACTGGCACTTACGTGGGTCCATTAGTGTCTACCTGGGTATGTTCATTCAATCCATGCCGTGGTTGGTTTATGTATCTATAGCTTCATATCAGCAACGTTGATTACTGTTTTTGGTCTATTCATTAAGAAGTTGAGTGGCCAGATGAGTTAAAGGTTAAATCAACTGTCTAGACTTGACCCCTAAAACTACCTCCCTCTGGTTGCCCCCCCATATTAAGAATTTTAACAAAAGATCATTGCATTTGTTAGATCTTTGTTAGATCAGGTTTGATCAACTGTTTTTTTTGTTACATCTACTCTAAAATAAGCAATATTAACAATCTTTTTCAGCGGGGGGGCTAACCTGTAGCCAGCCCCCCTTAACAAAAAATTCAAAATGTTACTTATTATGATAGCTCCGTGTTAGATCAGGTTTGATCAGACAAACTTTTTGTTAGATCTAGTCTTATTACTGAGATATTGCATACTTAATAAGGGGGGCTGCCCCACCTCAACTGAACTTTGGATTTTTTTTTAATGGATTTTGGTAGATATTCGTTAGATCCGGTAAGATCAACTTTTTTTTTCGTTAGATCTATCACGCAGGAGGCGGTATTCACAATCCTATTTTG
>VKOC01005581.1:0-10807 GCA_009364415.1 Spea multiplicata | reverse complement strand
GATGTCAACAGAATTTCCACGAGAGACGTGATGCGCTTACACTTAATTTGTAAAGTAAATCAAATGAATTTGGGACAAATGTTTACATATGCAAATCCGCAGTCTGAATAATTTCCCATGCACACAGAGACTAAATGCACCCAAAATAAAAGTGAGCAGAAATTACTACCATGAAGGATTGAATGTGTTCAAGGGGATTGAATTCAGCACAATAGATTTCATTAGGATTAAATAGGGGTTTTAGGAAGGAAGAACCGGGGGGGGAGGGGTACAAACACCATGTGTTTGGTTTGGTTCATGAGCTGAGCTAATACATGAATACGAGCTGCATCATAATAATAGAGCATTCTTCAACTGCATGCAACAGTGTCGTAACTACAGGGGTCACAGCGGTCATAGCTGCAACGGTTCCAGTGCCTCTAGGGGGCCCGGTGCGACCCCTTGTTGCTGTCTCCTTGTACCGGTTCAAAATAATTTTCCTTTCTAAACTATTTTGAACCAGGGGAGACAGAAACAATGGGGGGTCGCATGCCCTGCGGTGAAACCGACTGCGAGCTGCTGGAGACGAAGCTGCTGGAGAGATGAGAGTTAAGCGGGGGCGGGCTGGAGGTGGGATGTATGCATATGTGTTTGTATATATGCATGGATGTGTATTGGTGTGTGTGTGTATGTGAGTATGGTTGTTTAATTGTGTGAGCAAGGATGTGTAATTGTGTGTGTGGATGTATAATTGTGTATGAGAGAGTGTGTATGTGTAGGTGTGTAAGAGAGCATGTATGTGTAGGTGTGTGTGGGCACAGATGTGTTAGTGTTTATGTGTGAGCATGTATGTGTGAGAGGAGTGTGTGTGTTGGAATGAATGTGTACGTGTGTGTTAGTATGATTGTGTAATTTGTGTAATTGTGTTTACATATGTGTGCCAGAGTGTATGTTGGAGGGGGGAAAGGGCAATGATGGTACAGACCAGTTGTTGAAGTTAGGGAGCCCTGGGGTTAAGTTTCTCCCCAGCACCCCTGCTTTACAAGTATCAGGGAACTCCTCAGTCCTCAGCTAATATTTCTTATTTACTTCCCCTTATAGACTTCTTACTGGTCAACAGCGTCAGGTCACCGGACACGCGCACGCTCACCACCGGCAGCTGTGTTCAGCACAGACTGTCCTTGCCCATGCCTCTGACATGGAACTTTGTCAAAAAGACTATGGTGACCAGACAGATATACCCTCAAATACCCTAATACCCTAATCAAAGGGGTGTATCCAAACAAGGGGGTAACCTACGAAACTATCCCAAAGGAAACACATTTTAACGAGAATCGCACTTTTATCGGTAAATTATAAAAAGTACCTTTAACAAATACTGTAATGGCATCAGCAAAGGGCATAGGATAAGTGATCCTCATAGACGCACAACTTTTAATTTAAAAAAATGTAATAAGTAAAAGTTCTACATCAAAGACATTATTCACACTTTTATATTTACAGCTTTAACGATTTATGTTACTTTTAAGGGGGAAATAAAAATGTGGGAGATAAATTGCATTATTTTTGATCTGTAAAACAAAATAATATTAAGGACGGCTTAACACAGTTTCTACTTTAAATTATATTTTTGTTCTGAAAAAAAAAAAGACTAGAAAAAAAATCTATAATTTCTCTGGGACTTCACAGCTACTGGGATTAATTGTGTATAGTAGAGGAAAGAGAGAGCTGTGTTATAAAGTGAAAGACATCTGTTTCACTCCATTATACACAATGTACTGTAGCAAAAAGGGACATCAATTCATTAAATTATATTCCAGAGTGATAGATATCTGCTTCACACCATTATACAAAATGTATCAAACAGAGATGTCAAACAGACCGGTGAATTATGACGTAACTGATGGAATATCCAATCGATCAATATCACGGAGCAGAATGTGTAGATGGCGGCGTAGCAGATGCTGTGTTATTATCAGGTCAAGAGCATCATTAGATAGGATGAGTGTGTATTAGCCGTATGGACACTCAAATTAATCAACGCTACATACTCACTCGCCAGACTAGCGTTCTACCCCATCAATTGTATTAAATCACTCATCAGATCTACGTTTCATAAGTAGCGTCGGACAAACGTGACCGTTGATAGTAAAAAAAAATTGTTGGGGTGGGGGAGGGGATGCCGTTTTTTAAAAATAAATCGAGAACCACTTTAAAGGGGAACTATGACCAAAAATGATTATAATAATATTATTAATAATATTGGGGAAAACAATTGTGTAATGTAACGCTCTCTTCTCGATTGGTGCTCATACTTTTAATAATTAGTGGCAGGAAACCCAACGTATAATCAGATTACATGCCCTCAATTCCTACTTATAAAAATAATAAAAATTAACAAACATAAAAAATAGTATAAAATTGTAATAAAAATATAAAAAAAGTGATGATATTTGTTGTGTTCTAATGTGTACACGAGATATATCTTTAGCTTTTAAGGTTTATTAATGTCATACCTTCCGAGTGTCCCAAATTTTTCAAACTGTCCTGCTGGTCTGGGTAGCTGCCTCATTGTCCTGCTTCTGTGGGCAGTAGGGACAATGGGCTGTTGGGGAGATCCCTGACTGGCCCGGGGAGCTGTAAAGTCAATGGATATCAGTGCTGGTGCACCCCAGACCTCCATTGCAGTTCCTTTGTAGCCATCTTGAGACCCTCTCAAGCTGAGGTGGCTCTTTAGGTAAATCGGGCAGACTGTCCCATCCTACCTACATCCCTCCTGGGTCAAGATATGGCCTTCTAGGTCCAACCAAATCTCCCCTCACTCCTAGCTATGTACCCCAACATGGGTGTCCTAATTCGGACAGCTGGAATGTTGAGGAGTATTGTCAGTAATCGCTGAGCCTCTTTAAGGGCCAATATCAAGACTAATTCAATTCACTAATAATTATCCTGAGATAAGTTACTATGAAAGCCACAGGCATTAAAGTGCAAATGGCGGTTTAAATTATTGTTTTCTCCCCTTTGCAAATGTATGACAACATTCTGCTGAACCCACCAATGCATTAGCTCGTTACCAAATATATTTTTCCCATTGCAAACAGCTGTGCATAATTTATTTATCTGTAAAACTCTTGATAAATGTTTTTTAAATTACATTTATTTAAAAAATATTATTCATAAAAAATGATGTCTTAAATAATAATTTTTTAAAATAAAAAAAATCCTAAAATGTTGATTTGTGTGGTTGCAGTAAATGAGAAAAATAAATGAGAGAAATAACAGTTTAAGAAAAACAAAATAAAAACACAAATACTCTGGTCCTGCCGCATAAAATAGACCCTTAAGGGGTTCATTCAAGAAGATTGAAATCTTTAACGTGACGTTTTGTATCGGCTCAATAAGATCCATTTGCGAATGTTAAAAAAAACATCCTTTTATATTGACAAAAAAACAACATTTTATGTAGATGTGTTTTGCAGACAAAATAATGGACTAAAATCTCCAATTTCCAGTCACAGTGACATTTCTAAGTGTATTCCGAACTGTTTTGTAGAACACAATCATTTTGTCGCATAAGTCTATCCAATAAAGCGAAAGCCTTGGTTTTAATTAAATACACAGTAGTCAATGTGGAAATGTTAGTAAGTTGTACAAAATACGTTTTATCCCTGCGTGGTATTTGAAAGCATTAACTAGGATTTTCAATCTTGTGAAAATGCAAATAGGACTGGAATTTGCATTGAGGCGCGTGGCAGCCATTTTTTCCCCCCATGTATTCTCATTAACAAGAAAGAAATGTACAGGGGAAATCAGGGGCCTAAGCCCTGAGGTCCCAGGACCCCCCATGCTTCTTGGTGCAGATTTTTGTGAATCTGTTCATGAAGTATGTATCGTTTTATTACTCAAGGCACATCGCCCAACAGTCCCAGTTATCACAGGACAGCCCCGGGCTTTGGGAATTGTCCCATCCTCCTCCATTGGGGACGGTGGGCCAGTTGGGGATATTCTATGGTCTCCTCTGTCCGGGACAGGGAGCTGTGAGCATCAATGGAGGTCTCATGTGACATAAGTTAGTATTTGGTGCAGTATATGTGGTCGTGTGTAGTAGTGTATGGTGTTGGCGTTTGTGTCAACTTGTGGTGTTGGAAAGTCAAGGGTAAGCCTAGGGTTAGTGGTGTCAGATGAGGAGAGGAGGGAGAGAAGGGAGTGTGTATGTATATACTGTGTATTTAATGTGTGTGTGTGTGAGTGTCTGTGTGTAAATATGTGTGTGTGTGTGTAAGTGTATTGTGTCTGCGTGAATGCATGTGCATGTTTTGGTAATGGAGAAGGATGCTGAAGAAATACTCCACCCAGGAGCCACTACGCCTGGACTTACCCCCTGGACTACTGCCACTACCCCTGGACTTACCCTCTGGACTTCCTCCAATAACCAATCACCTGCCACAGAGGAGTAGCAATTTAACAACAAAGTGGACAATCACTTAATTTGGAAGAAACACTCGTGTATATCCTGTAAACAGGATACTGAGGTAAAATCTTGGAAATGACATCATTATTTGAATGAATAAACAAAATGAAAGTGTTGGTCTGGAGCGGCAGACTACAAACTCTGAGATAATGGGTTTCTGGTGAGTCTTTCCGCAGACGGCAATGTCAGTGGGGCCCGCAGGAAAATGGATGATCAGTGTAGGGGACCTTTCAACCTACGCTACACCACATGTAGAAAGTCATTTGTAGAAACTCCCAGGGTCTCTGACCTACTCGGCTCCCGTATGCAGTCATCTGAGAGCAATGCATTAGCCAGCCGGCCAAAGTTAATCTATAATAAAAGATCATAATTTATGTTTGCAGAGCCGAAGACGTGTTTACAAGCAGTGCAACCTCTGACCTGCCGAGCTCCTGGTATAATCCGTTAATATTCGAGGACCGAAGAGTTAATGTGGATCACCCGACAATCTGACAGAACAGAAAAACGCCAATCTGATCCAATTTATGGCAAATCAACACAACGTCGGGTGACATTTTCGACTCCGCGCATATGAATGGGTGGCTTCTGGGAGAGCAGAGTTTCTATTGATTATGGTCGAAACGTAGGTACAAAAATATAAAATAACAGTCATGTGCAGATTTTAGCATTTTGTTTATGTCTTTACATTAAAATAGGGGTTTTTTCCTCCCCAAAAAAATACAGAAAGCAGCAGGGCATCCGGTTTTCCCGTTTTTAATGGTTCTGCGGAGTTACTGTTAAGGTTACGCGTCCTGTGACTGCCAAGCAATGCATTACAGCATTAAATGTCTTTTGAACAAGGGCCGGTGTTTTTTATAAACAGCAGTAGACGGTCCCGTGAAGCCTGAACATGGTGTTCCCAGCTACAGGGTCTCTAGAGAGTGGTGTTTCCCCCCAAAATCTCATATTCTACAGTTCTGTATACTAAATAAACCCATGAAATTGTGTTTTCCGACTCAAATATGTAACGAATGCCTATTAAAACGTATCTGCATGGTTATTCCTCCCCATTGTTATGGACAGCCTCCTATCAGAGGTGGTGAAGGGTAATACAACAGTACCATGGATTATGCACCTTTAACCCTCTATTTGCCGGTGATCAGGAAACTACTATTCTTGTTCTCAAAGTCCTTAATGGCGTAATAAAAAAAGATTCATTATAAAAGGGTAAGAAGACAAGGACTTGTTGTTCATATCATGTTATTACTGGAGATGATATGCCTCCAAAGTGTCCCTTTTAAGCAGGAACAGTCCCTGTTTTGGGACTCAAATCCCAAAGTGTACCCCGGCATTCTGTAGCCCTAAAGATCAAAACCATGATGATAAAATACATATAAAATAAATATATATATATAAAGAATATTATCGCAAAGGTCTTAATTAATAAAACATAAATAACAATCAAAACGTTACAGTCAACTATAAAAGTATCAGAAAGTAAAGTTCCGCTCTTTAGCCACGCCTTTAACCACACCCACAAAGCAAAAGTATCCAATGATTGGCCAAGTATCAATTTTTAAGAGAAGCACGTGTAAAAGACACGCGTTAACATGATTTACCTTTAAAACAGGAGCGACAGATCGGCGCCCAAAATCACCATCTCGTTATGGAACAACCAGCAGGGGAGGAATCACACTGCAAAATACATAAAATAAGGATCAGATATTTTTTTTCCTTAAAAAATGCTAATTTATGGATACGTGTGAAAGGTAGAATAATCACCAAATTGGTCACCTGAAATAACTCATTTCATTAGGCGGATTTATTATTAAAGCAAAACGATCATTTTAAGGAGAACCTTCCCAGCTAAATCCGTTAATCAAATCAAACTGCAGCTTGCACTTTTCCTTGCAATTATTATCAAAAGGTTTTACAAAGGCTACCCCCTCTAATCCACAATCAGCATCTTAATAATAAAAGGGGAGAAATAAGTTTATGGTGGGGATAATTATGCAGATCCTAAGAGCAGGAAGTTAAGATGATTGCTCCTTCATAATGACTCCCAACCCAACTGTCTTGTCCACGGGACGGTTCTAACTTTCCGGCACTGTCCAGCCGAGCTCCCCTACCGTCTCGCGTTTGCAGACAGTTGGGATCATGGGCCGGTTGGAGACATCCTCTGATCTCTCATGACCGCCCCAGGGAGGTGTAAAATCGATGGGGCTCTCATGATGGCCATCTCAAGATGGTCTGAAGTTGGGTGATGCAGGTCGCTCTTCAGGTTAGGTAACCCCCCACCCCTCCTTATCTTCAACAAAGGTCTCCCGATTAGGACAACTGAAATATTGCAGATATGCCATAGAATTCACACAAGGTAGGCTTTTAATCACCTATATTTTCTTTACTCTAACACAATTACATAGGTTTACTCTATTGAGTAAGAAAATATAGGTGATATGAACACTGGAACACCAATCCTAAGTAACATTTATCTGTGTAAAATACTATAAGAGAATGATGTAACAGACAGGATAGGTTAATACTAGCTATAAAAATGGAGGTCTGAAGTTCATTGTAATGACATGACTCCTGATTTGTAGAACAGTCCAGACCCAGCTGGTATCCTAGAGGTTTTATATATTCCTTCTCTGTCTCCCCTCCGAGAGCCATTTATCAGAGGACATACAGCTGAAAAATAGTCCTTATTCCACCCCACTGGAGGAGGTCAAGGGAAGCTGAGGGCAGTGGCTGGTCTCCTGTGTGTCAAGTGATGAATGTGTCCCTATCACAGGATGAAGGATGTTTGGAAGGTTAGTTATACAGATTAGAGGGCAATCTTTTCTATCATATACACACAGCGGCTGGGAGTGAGGACTATACTATATGATTATACTATAAGACTATATTATAAGGCTATACTGTAAAACTATACTATAAGACTATACTATAAAACTATGCTATAAGATTATACTATAATACGATACTATAAGACTATACTATAAGACTAACACTAGCAACACTTCAGACTTGAGCAACCTAAAATGATCTAGTAAAATAGATTTTAACAAGGTACTTTGTAGAAATGTATTTTAATTTGCATACATGTGTAAATATGCTGTGATAATTATTTATTTTAGGCATATTCCATTTACCCCTAGAGCCACTTGTTCATTTGCAATTGGCACTGTTTTTGAGATGCAAAAACATCTCTTCTCATTCCTATACAATCTCTACCCTTGTCTTTGTCTCCTTTTTTAAATCACTCTTTCCCGTCTTAACCCATTCTCTCCCTCCATCTTTCCCTTTTTTTCTCCTTTCTCTTTTCCTTTATCCTCTTCTTTTTTTATTATATCTCTATCCAATGCTTATAGTTATGCCAGTGAGAGGGGACCTGAGGCAGGCTTACTGTCAATGCCCATCTCAGCTCATCTGGAGGGCAGCACACCTGGGAAAAGTTGCCCTCCCCCCCCTTAGGCATGTAGATGCACTGGTGGGCCATTCCATGTCAGGTCCTGCGTGATTCGTGTCAAATAATAGTCCGCTCACCCACCTCTACAATGTGCTTCTCACCAAAACACTTAAGTCTCATTCTTTCGCAGTTCTCTGTTCTGCTCCTTCTCCACAGTATTGACAACCTGAACTTTCTTCACCATATTTCTTCCATTCTTCTTAGTCATTGCCCCTCCTGTGTTCTGTCTACCCTACTATTTCCCTTTCCTTAACTACCTGTCCTTGACCTTCTATCTCTTTCGTAACATTATTCATTCGTAATTTACTGTCCATTACCAGAGCATCTCCATCCAGTCATCTGTCTCCCGCTTCCCATTGCTGTCCCTCGTCCCTCCCATTAATTGACAAACCTAAAGGTAACCAGAATTTACATAGCGTATTTATAACCTGATGATGTCAGAGTTGCCCCTGACTGCTGATCTCTGTTCTATAATTAAAGTCGATCTGACACTTAAACTTTATCTAGGGCATAAAAATCAATCTTCGCATTGTTGTACCGGAATTACTACAAAAAATGTATAGATTCAGAGATAAATAGATTTTTAAATTACCTCCAGTCCCTTTGGCAACACACTTTTTTTATATAAAACACAAATACTTTTCTATAACTTACGCATACAAATAGAAGCCGAGAAACTGCGTTATTCACACACCTTTCACAAGGATCATACATTCCTTTACTATGCATATAAAATACTGAAAAGGCATCAATATGGCAATAAGGTTGCACCATGAAAAAAATGATAAAATATTAAAGATTAAATACTACGCTCATGATAAAAAAATGCAGGTTTCTTTGAATCCAGGGCGTGAGAAACACTTGTGACTAATAAAAGGCTCCTTCTGATTGGACCAGTCTATGTTCCAATCTGATTGCAACAGCAATAAGGCTACAATTCTACATCAAAACTGTTCTTGAGTATGGAGGAATCAGATTGCTATAGGAGGAAGCCAAGAAAACATGGCCGGCATCCTTTAAAAGAGAAGTAAGGCTCCACCACCCGTGGTGCTCACATAATTGAAGATGGCAGAGATCGGTACTATATACCTGTACCATTCTCAAAACATGGTAGAGAAGCCAGGACATTATTGGGTGGTTTGTTAGTTGTCGGTTCCCTCATGCAGAGGAAATTTGGCGTTTGAGTTTTGTAGGCTGGATTAGATTAATAAACTAAGGGGGATTTTCCCTCTGCAATGAGAAACGCAAGATAAAATCAGATACTTTCCCAAGCAGAGATTCACCACAGGGCCGGCTGAGATGTTGTCCATTCTTCTACCTCTTTGGGGATTTCTACACGTGCAAAGGTGAGACCAGCCATGGACCTCCCTGCTGACGTCTGTCTAAGTGACACTGATCCCACTGAGGAGGTCCGTGAAGGTGGGCTACACATCTGTGGCCCTCGGTTTAGTTCCACATTGATGTTCTTTTGACTTCGCCAGTGAGAACTGGCTTTATGGTGGTAGAAGTGGGTTGGCCACTTGGCTCTCCCTAAACCCTGAAAAACCTCAGTTGTTTCCCTCCTTTGAGGTGGCCAAGAAGATCTGGCCATCCTTTGGTTTGTTTTCCTGTGGGCAGTATTACTCCAGAAAGAAGAAGGTTGGTGGCCTATTGCTCCTCGGTGGCCTTACAAGACACAATTACCCTTTTTCGGATGTTACGAGGTGTGTAGTAAAGAGCGTGTGTGTTTGAGACATGCTCTTGATTGTAACCATAGGGTATGGGATGGTTTCCTATCATTAATAAAATCCCTGTTGGCATAAAAAACTGCACAGATTTCCGCTGCAGTAATTGATAAGGTCTTCCCCTATTTGTACGCCTTGCTGTACTGGCCCATTTTGCAGCCGTTGAGCTTTCCAAATTGTCATGTTTAAAGCCATCACGTATAAAAATGTCTCCAAAGCAGGGACGTTCTGATGGAATCAGCTTAATTACGCTTGCAGCCTGATTTCAACACTATCCAAGACGCTTTGCCAAGTTTCAGACACTCAGTAATACAGCAAAGAAGATCTCCATAACCCCCTGCTCACTATGTAGAGGCACTGATCCCATAGCCTCGATGAATAACATATAACATCATACTAACCCCTCCATTAAAACAAGATAAAGCATAAGTCCCACTTGGCGGAAGAAATGAGGACCGCAATAAGGTGAAAGCCAATGGTGGGACGTAACTTTTACAGTCCATCACTTTATAGGAATATATCATTTGTGGCTTGTGCATTTATTTGCATGCGAGCGTCACATAACCCAGTATTAGCGTAAATGAATGTTTAAGAATGTTTGTTTAACTTGACATGTACAATGTATTTGGGATCGGTATGGTTTCCTGGTCTTGGGTGATCCAATATTTTATTTCCTGTTCCCTAGAGATCAACCGCATCAGATAAATAGTCATATCCAAATCTGGGAACTTTTCTAAATGAGCCGACCCTGAGACTCTTGAAATATTAACCCTTTAATAGTCCGTCATGAAGATTATATGCGTTCTAATACCAAATGTCTCTAATATTGGCCCTCGTGGTAACTTTAAGCACCAATTGCCAGTCTTATCTATATAATCGCTGCAGTGTAGCATGAGCTCCAGACCCCCGAGACCCTCAGATTGGGACAAAATACCGATACTGCTCCCTTGCGATCCGCACGGCAACAGCTGCTGTGCGCCGGGGTCTGTTGTCAGATCCCGGCGCACAGCACTGAAGCCGCGCCCACCGCTGCCCTCTGAACCCGGAAGAAGACAGAGAAGACAGAGAACTGAAGAAGAGGAAAAGAAGCTGAAAGAAGAAAGGAAAGGTAGGAAAGCATTAAGTGAGAGTGAATTGGTATGTGTGTGGATTAGTATATATGTGTGGTTTGGTATATATGTGGTT
>VKOC01005579.1:0-12367 GCA_009364415.1 Spea multiplicata | reverse complement strand
AAAAAGAAGAAAGAATAAAAAAATAGAAAAGACAATGATATAAATGAAATAATATTTTATCTAAATAATATTTTCCCTTTATCTAGGTATTGAAAACGTTTGTGAGGCAATATTTGAGGGGGATAAAGACGTAGAATAGAAATGGAAATAAAAGTGAATATAGAGTGAGGGGAAGGAGGTTAGCGAAGAAAGAAGAGGGATGGGAAGAAAGGGGATAATACAATGGGCCATTCCATGCCAAATGATCGCAGCGTCCAACCTGACCGTGTCAGCTCTCAGTCATGCGCGATATTCATACAGCGAGGGTGGCCAATGTGATAAAAAAATACATTTTCACTTACAAGCTCAACCCAAAAAAAATCATAACTTTGCATCTTATTGAAGTTGAACCTTCATATTGGGCTTGTTTCGAAGCGTTGATTTCATTAAAATGTAATAATGTCATTAAATGTTGAATTTTTTCATGTTAAGATCACATGATATGACTTTTGCCCTTGAATAGCTTAAAAAGGGTATTGTATTTTTTTTTTTTTGAGGGGGGGGGGTATACAGTTAACAGCTTTCTCTTTTTGGTATGATTTTGGGAACAGGAGTAAAACAGGATGATCATTTTGCTATTTTACTCTTGGTTCCCAAAGCTATCCCAAAATGAAACTTATACCAAAGAGAGAATGCATTTTAGCAAAAAAAACAAAACGTTAAAAGGTCACATCATGTGATCATGAAATAACAAAATATTTAATGTAAAACTATTATTATCTTTTATTTATAAGAGGTCACGAAAGCGTATGTGACTCTACAGCTTGTTCCATATTAGCCTAAAAGTATCAGCTTCCACTAACGACCCAATCTTCTCTTGTTCTGTATGGTGCACTGCGTCTATGTTACAGCAGGATTTAAAAAATATACAGTGATTGTCCTGCGAGTGCTCCTGTTTTTTTTCCATGGATGTCTAATTGTGGTTGAGGATCATCACCGGGGTGAGTAAATTTCTGGATTAGAGTGTGCCTTCCATTCTCGCGACATTTTTATATATATATATATAATATATTATATATATAGTATATTCATAAAAAATGACTTAGATGACTATAAGTGTGGCTGAGGTTAATGGGTGCTGATGTCCGACACTAAGCAGAGGATCCTAACCCTCTGATCTGTGCGTTAAAGGCATTTTCCGAAAGCTTTAAACCTAGCCGGTGAAAAGAACGTCTCATTAGGAAGCCAATTAGCATCTGGATGTTGCATTAATACGCTGGTTTCCGTTGTGTATGAATGACAGCGAAACTTAACCCATCGGGGGTTTGACATGGAGAGGATTAGCAAAAGTCGGATATACAGAAGGATACGATTATCAAACAAGCAGAATCCAGATTTATAATTGGCACAAAATGTCATCAATCCTACCTGGCAGACAAATGGAACAAGCCCAACAACACAAACGTATAGCCACAATAGACACATCTCATCTAGGTGACAGCAGCATCGCCGTTGGGTAGGTACCGCTTCTGCATTCTGTGCCGTTTGATGATGTATGTGCGTGAATCCAAACTCATCGAGATTTTCTTCCGGGTCTTACTATGCTTACTTGGTATGTTTGGAAATTCAACTCTGTTATTTTATTCGGTGCCATCCAAGCATTGGAGGACGGAACCCTACAAGTTCCTTCTCATTAACCTGGCACTATCTAACCTGCTCACTAAGTGCATGGTGGACATTCCAAGTATCCTGGTTGAAGCCTACGGGTCCTGGTTCCTGGCCAACTCTTACTGCAAAATATACATGTTCATGGCGAGTCTCTCCATCACTAACAGTGTCTTCACCACGCTCAGCATGAGCATTTTCTGGTTTCAGAAGCTCGTTGTCTCCAGGCCAGCCAACTGCAAGATGTTTCATAAATCGGAGCACCGGCTGCTGAGGATCTCGATAACACTAAGTTGGTTTGTGGCTGTTACATTCAGCATCCCGTTTTCCTATTACTGCAGCGTTTATATAGTGAACAACAACGGGGACTCGTCGAAACAGCCGATTAAAAGGATTTTTGCTTGCAACAATGTTTTCCCTTCAAGGTTGCACAAGTACATTTATGAGATCATGTATCTTCTATTAGCAAATGCTCTTCCAGTCGTGGCGATGCTTGCGATTAACTTCAGGATAATTAAGGTTTTAGCACGGAATAGGAAACGTGTTACTGCTCTGAAATGTGCCAGAAACAACGGCTGTTTGATTATTAACTCAGCCCAAAAAAGGTCTCCCGGGTTCTGTACCAACACCGAAGACCCTCCAGCCTCACAGGGCAGCGATCAAAAGCCCGAAGCTCTAGAAGGATGTGTAGAGAACTTGATTACTAAACAACCATTGCCTGGTGTCGCCGCTACAACTGCAGAAGTAGGGTTCATAGCTCTAGAAAACACTTATGAAAATGATGAAGGTCCAGTCAAAGTGGTTGTTTCCGATTTTGAGAGATGTGTTCTCTTCCAAAGCTTGGTAAAGCCCATGAAAGACGATGAGATGGATAACGAAGAACGGAGACAAGAACCAGTGAGCATAATATACGATCCTGACGCGTTGAACTGTAAAAAAGGAATTCAGAAATCGGTACTTTATAACCTGGAAGCCAACCGTTTGGTGGTCATCCCGGAATCAAACGCTCTGTACGTTCATGAAGAATCTGGCCGGCTGATGGCGGCTCATTCCAGAGAGCCAAACAACATGCCCGGCTTTCCACCGGAGCCGCGCTTATTGGGAGATGTAATGGCGCAGCACCCCGAGGTGATTATATCCAGAAAAAACACTGTCGTCAAAACGAAAAACGTCTCTGCGGCGACCCAGATGAGAGCGATGCTGAGCATCACCGCGGTGGCCGGCGTGTTCTTCATTTTCTGGGTGGTGTACCTGGCTCTTCGCATTCAAATCAATGCCAGGGGTTCTCAGCAAATCATCAACATGGCAAGTCTTATTGCGGCGTCATACACTACAGTCATTCCGTATCTTTTCATCTACAGCATGAGAAAGTGTCCCTGCAGCTAAAAAAATATACAGATCCCGTGAGAAGACACGAGAGGTTTCAGAGGTAGGGAACAGAAGGCATCCGAAACCATTCGGGGGACTACAACTCACACTATCCTTTACTAGTTTACCCCTGCATCTGCTTTATAGCGTAGAGCTTACGCAGACAATTAGGGTTTATTCACTAAAGACGGGGTTGTACTTTTCTTTGCTTTTACGCCACCCTTTTTACCCTGGGGGAAAAAATTGAGGTGGTCGGTGGGAAGTTTTCTGAAAGTTGTGGTCTCGGCTCCTTGTATTCTTTATACATTATAACGGGCCCTCCTTAGAACATTTCTCCTGCATAATAGCTGAGCCGGTGCTTCCTCATACACAGCTCAATCAGCGAGGAGACTTTCGAGAACTCCAACTGATTTAAGTATGTTTTTTTACATGGCTGCATAATGTAACATGTTGTCGGTGGGATAACATTACCAGCAGGCTGTCCTGCCAACATCCTGTTTAGTGAATAAACCCCAGAGGTCCTCTGTTCAACATGTTCAGTGCTCTTTGTTGTATGTTAATGCATTTTCATCAGTATACATTAAAGCTTCATCAAATAAATTATTCAATAATAAAAAAGGCTATGTTTGGGGGTTTTTGGAGCAGTAACCAGGGCATAGGTTGTCTTATACGTCATACTATCATGTTATAAATCTTATACCTCCCAGGGAGACGAAGATCACGACAGGGACGGAGAGAGCGATGAGGTCCCTGCAGGTCAGGAGTTTGTATTTGATTCTGGAGGGGAGGCAAAGAGGAGCGGTGACAGAGAAAGATTCATCTCGCTGTGGTTTTGAGGACTGATTGAAGAGGGGAGAGAAGTTAGTAGGGAGTTGCAATAATCCAGATGGGAAATCACAAGAGAGTGGATGAATATTTTTTGGTTTCTTGAGTGAGGAATGGCCGAATTTGGGAGATGTTTATCAGGTGAAGGCGACAGGATTTGGTGAGGGACTGGATGTGAGGGAAGAAGGAGAGAGCAGAGTCAAGTTTGACACCAAGTGTGAACTTGGTCAGTTGGTTGGGTAGTGGAGTTGGCAACGGTAAGAAATATGTCAGGAATTGTGGACAGAGCGGATTGCGTAAGGTCATACTTGGAGATGTGGAGCTTCAGGTAATGGGATGCCATCCATGAAGCAATTCAGACAGGCTGTGACACGACTTGTATTGTTAGCATATAGGAGGTTGTGGACGCCAAAGGAAGATGTTAGTCGTATGAGGGAAGAGGAGATTAAGGACATAAAATAGGTTTGTTAGGAGAGATGGATGACCGACGTAAAGGAACAGAACATAAGTTTGTAACAAGTGAAGTCTTCAGGTGAACGAGACGTCCTCCACAGATCGCCAGCAGTACGTGATCACCTTTGGAGGAGACGGGTCTGTATGGAATGGACGTTTGGGGGGCTGGCAGCTCAATTACAGGATCAACAATTATTTAGGCTAGTGTATGATATCCCTGCTGCAACAGAATGCGATAAACCTCTAAGAAATCTTATTATTCTGCAGCACTTTCTTTCTTGTTGAAGGTATTGACAATTCTGACAAACCCCCCCAAAAAACCCAACACCTTAGCATGTCAATCACCTACTTTGTTTAACCCCTTCTGGACCGCCGATTACATACTGCGTCTTCACTTGAAGACCGCAGTATTTTTTTAAATATTTAAATTCCGTGATCGTGATTTGCTGCAAAGCGATCACGTGCACGGAATTGAGGGGGGTGGCTGCTACTGATCGCTGGGGACACCCAGCGGTCAGTAGCAGCCGCCCCTCGCAATCCCAGCGTTCAAAGCGACGCTGGATCGCGTAAAAGCAGTGACGTACCTGGTACGTCCCAGTCTGCCGGTGACCCGGAAGTACCAGGTACGTCCCGGTCTTTAAAGGGTTAATAATTAGACTTCTAGAGTAGTGTGTTGCATATACGTCTCCTCTCTCAAACCAAGTGTTGGGGTAAGTAACAGTGGATATCAGCCCTCAACTAAAGAAGATGGGAATTATATTCTGCAAACAAAAATTATACACATTAGGCACACACACAATGTTATTAAGGGAAGTAGAGAACACCATAATAGAAGAAGAAAAAATTTCATCGGTGCTCCTATAACAGCAGTCAACAGACTCACCTTTTCTTATATTAATATGACCCATGATGAGACCGTTCCCCGGGACCTTATTTCATCATTATCATGCTTGACCCAGAGCATCTCACCTGCCTGCGCCATCACTCATTTAGCAGAGGAAGGTTAATGATTCTACCGTCTCATGTCCAAAGATAATCTTATCACTAAAACTTTACTGATTAACTCACCAGGGAACCAGTTAAAAATAGGTCTCGGGAAATTATATCATCCTTTAGAAACGAGCCAGCAGATTAGATGGAAGCTGGTAGTGTTATAATGAACAAAATCAGAACGCCAAGTTAATCCTGTAAAGACTCATTAATTGCAGAGTGACAATCGGCAACTAATCCTGATCCAGGAAAAAAAAATCATGTAAATGTAATTATATTTACATGCTACAGCTCAAGTGTGTGGTCCAGGACATTTCTAGCTGTAACATAATTGAAAAGGGTTTTCTGACGATCAATTAGCCTTTTCAACTTGGAACACAGGAGTGATGGGAGTGATAAAAGGCCATTGGAACACAGGAGTGATGGGAGTGATGAAGGTCATCTGTACTCCTATGAAGAGATTTCATTCACCTGTTTCTAGCTACAGTTGTCATTTACAACATTAACCCCATCTGTGCTTGATTTCTGATCCATTTCATGCTATTTTAATAGAAGAAAAAAAAGATTGTTTTCTTTTCAAAATCAAGGATATTTCTAATATTTATATAAAAACATTATTACATAAGTTATGGTGGGTAAAAGGTGATGGAAACCCTTCCACTTAAATTTTAAGGGGTAGTAGAAGTATTATTAAACACTCATCTACAGACACCAGACAAGCCAGAAGGCTTGTTTTTCCCTCAGAAATCTCATGGCGCTTTCACAACCACAAGGGATTCTGGGTAGGCGCATGCAAACAAGGTTAACAATTATCACCTTTGCCTCTATATCCACTCTATACATGGATTCCTTGAAAGTATTTGCCCGCTGTACAGGACAGCCTTTAGACAAAACTCAGGAAGAGGTGCAATAGCCGGATCACCGCTCATGGACAGCTGTTTCGTCCTTCATGGGACTCATCAGCATGAGGTTGTGATACTGGCTTAATGTTTTATAAAAACATAAAAAACCAAGAACTTCAGAAACACTGCTGGATTTAATCCAAGTAAATCTACAAATTTATAAATTTATTTGGGAACTCAGTTCTGGCAAAAACAAGCACCAGATCTTAGGTTACAAAACTTATTGACAATGGAAAGATTAACTTATTCCTCCTCACTGTATCACCAAATCCTCCATCTAACAGATGATGTGAGCGCAGCGACAGATCGCACTACACGCAATACCACCAATATCTTAATTGTCCATTTTACTACTTCCATGCAAAGGCTCAAATTCAACTTTATTATTTAGTTTTTTTTTTTTTTTTTTAGATACATACAAATCAGGGTGGTATTAAGTTAAAAAAAATAAAAAATGTATGTATTTGCCAATATGGACACTAATTTTTGAACGAGTTACCAAGTCAATGAAAGCTGAACGAAAGTCGGATCCGGACTGCACGGTACGGCGATGGTAAAGAAATAAAACAAATAGAAGGGAGGAATCCGTTATGTCGCCCATACTTTTAGAAAAAGCAAATGTATTCAGGATATTCAAATATTATATAGTCTTACACTAAAAGATTAACACGTTGCAATCGAACAGAAAAGTACTCAAAAAGGTATCAGAAAGATGCGCCGGATTATCGGCCGTCAGAGGATGGCGGGTCCATGGCGATTTTAGTCCCTTGTGACAGTGTGAACATAGAATGGCTTCGTTAGCATAGTCTTTCCAGTTTGGCTTGTAAAGACTTGAAGTTGCCGATGGTGCTCTGCAATGCAGCAGTTGGGGTCATTGACTGAAGCTCTACAAGATATCCAGCAATGGCGTCCAGGCAGACCGTGGTGAAACGCCGCCTGAGGAGTAAACAGAAACCTTCCAATCAGATACACACACACTTATATATATATATATTTCAACCAGTGAATGGTCAGCCCCACTCCAGCGCTTTAAAATGACAATATTTAATTTTATTTCAAAGTCAGTCAAGACTTGACTTTGAAGTAAACTTGTAAAATGTCCATTTTAAAGACCTGGATGTTGCTGACATCCTTGAAAGTGTTTGTAGGAAACTGCCTGTCGTTATACCACCCCGGGCTTGCGTAACAATTGGAATGGTGTTGGCAATGGACTCTGTCGAGTACAATATTATATATATATATATATAAAAAACTAGTGTTCCGATTTATAAAACACTGAACGATCCATAGAAAGAATTGCAGACGTTTGAAACGTAGAAGCCGCTGACCTTTCGTAGGCTGGGACTTTGCTCGGACTCTGCACAAACGTGGTCAGCAGTACGTGAATGCATTCCAGCAGATGGAGCGGCTTCTTCATTCTTGCCCAACAGGGTTCCTGTGAAGACGATACATTCTTATAATCAGGGGGGTTAGGGAAACGATTTGAAGATTGATCTCCCTGCGTAAAGCATTACTAAGATATCTGTCTGCTATATTTTGTCCCAGGAAAGGATAAAGTGGAATTTCCGGTTTTACTGGACATTTTGAGCCGCACAGAACTGCTTCACAGATGTGGCTATTAGATTTGATGATGTACTCCGGCTATACGGAGGCTGGATGGGGGCTACCGGAGTCGCAGGAGACACAGTCCGTCTTACTGGGGGGAGCACCTTTCATGTCCAAGCTTCCGCGGGTCTTTTACATTCATACGAGAATAAGCAGCAATATGAAGAATCGTATCTAACCCACTAGAATAATTTCTAAAAACCCCACAATAGGGCAATAACATTAAATCGTTCATATAGTGAAAGGTAAGACGTGTTTCATAAGCCGGCTGCGGGGTTCACACGCGTGTCAGGGTTGTATGTTGAACTCTTACCCGTGCTTTTACTAAGCGATCATACACCTCTAGTAATTTGGGGATGGGGACATCAATCTCCTGCATGGTATATGGTACAAAGCCAACATCCCAATTCAAGGCACAAACATGCTGTTCCAGATACTGAACCAGGAATTCTAAGATAGAAAAAAGGAATAAACGGTAAAAAGGTAATTCTTCTTCCTGCACTATATTAAACACAAAAAAATCTATTCTGGACAATAGATGTAGAAGTCCGTTATTGTAGCGGAGACACAAAAACTGTACAGAAGATACAGAATTAACAGGTTACACACACACCAAATAACATGTTTCATTATGGGCCAGAATTTACAACCTGTTCGTACGTCACGATTTTTTTGCTTTTTACGCTCTCCGTATAACATACCCAATGGAAAGTAGCGCGGGGTGCGCATGTACGTCCTGCCCAGAGAAGTGATCTTCAGATTTAAAGCTTGCATTCGGTTTGCGGGATCCATCGCTACACTGTCGCTTAACTCTAAGAAATAAAAACCCAGTGTGTATTGCATGAATATAAAGAACGCCATAAAACAGTAGGTCATTCCATCATAATGACCGCATTCACAGACATGAATACCTCTTTCTATGATCTCCTGCCACAGGGTCTGGACCAGGATGGGGTCATAATGTCCGGCACAGTGTATTATCGCCAGCATGCACTCAGAAAGCTTGAACTTGTGTGCAAAATCCTCAAAAAGCTGGAAAAAAGTAAACAATTTCACACATTTATGAACTGTCAGTAAACTTCTGCGGGGAATGGATAAATAATAGTGTCTTACACAAAACACACATTCTACAACCAATACAAGACCTACATTGCGTTTGATGTAATGCACTGAAGTTTTCATTTACAGAGAGGGTGGTGGATAGGTGGAACAGCTTCCCAGCAGAAATGGTACGAGGCTAACACAGTGAGGAAATGTAATTATGCATGGGACAGGCACATGACTCCCGAATCTTAGGCAAGTCCAAGGACCGTCTGTTGACAGGTGAGATTCCAGGTTATCATTAGACAGCCTGATCTCTCGGGGTTAAAGGGACTAGAATCTCCAGGAACGTGTGATCTGTGCCAATAATGCCACAACTCATTATTTCCTCCCCGCACCCTCACCAAGGCTGTAAATCCCAAACCAGTAAACCCGAAAAACCGGAAGATACCCGCGAGCATAGTTGGTATACAGGTCTCCGATATACACAGACTCCTTGTTTAGTGCTTTTGGGGCCAGATGTGTTTTAATGATAGACCAGAAGTTGTCTGAACTTTCCAGGAAATGGTTAATCCATGTGAGTCTACAGAATATAACTTGAGTTTGAGTGTCTGATCTCACAGCACTTTTTTTGATATGTGTTACGTAGCGATTTGAAGCTCTGTGGGGCAGGGACCTCCTTATGACCTATGGATCCCCCACCATAACGCCTGTAAGACTAATGTATGTGTTGTATACGTGCCCTTATTGTAAACCCCGTTTGTTATACCGTAAAGCATATATATATATATATATAAAGTATATAGAGATACCTTTGTGACGTCCATCAGCTGCGAGTCCAGTTGATTTACGGCATCGAGGGCCGCTTGATTATGGGAACATTGCCTTAACAAAGTCTCCTGGATCTGAAGCTGTATCCGGGCAACCTTAAAAAGAAAATGAGCCATTTAATAGGTTTAGAGGAATCGGTAACCGGACAGCGAAAATATCTTTACGTCATGCATGTAAAATAAAAATTACCTCCATTTTCTCCTCCAGCTTATGCAGGAACTCTCCGTCGGCAGGAAGGGTGGCCACGTCCGTCGAGCTTTTAGCGCTCAGTATGGCCCTGGAAATGTACTCAACGCGCTGCTTGAGAGATATGTCAGAGCTGAAATGGTAAAATAAATAAAATAACTATGTATTAACTTTGAAAACATGTAGGAACATCACAAGGGTATCCCCCTAGGGTCTAAGATCCCATAGGGATATATAGATATAGATATATATATATATATATATGTATATACACACACATATATATATACATACACACACACACACACACACATTTATATTTATCCGATATATATCACCCTTTCCCCTCACCTAAAAAATACCCACAACTTATTCTACATTACATATATTTTGTGCGATACCTTTATCTTTAGAGCCTTTTTTTAATGATGATATATGTGCATTATAGTAAGGGGTTTATGTTGATGGAGCATCACTTTAGATAGAAGGGAAAAAAACACGATTGGGAAAATCCTACAATCCTACATTTCTTTTGGTCGCTCTAAGATCCAAATCAAATTTGTAAACTGCTGCCTTAAGGGGTTAAAAAATATGGTTAGTAGGCACAGCAGTATCTTTGCCTAGCACCGGGTGTGAGATGTGGTTTGGACGCAGCGGGGATGCCTGGGGTCTATTCCTAAATCTCTATATTTTCTCATTTTAGGAGGCTTTTTGGTTCGTTGTTGAGGTTCCCTGGAGAATAACCAAACCATGATATTAAGATTACTATATTCTGCGCTACAATAATATTCTTAATATCATGGTTTTGTTATTCTCCAGGGAACCTCAACAGCGCACCGAAAAGCCTCCGAAAATGTCTAGTATTTATCACCAAGATAATGTAACCCAAACACTGGGTTTCTAAGCATACATTTGGTTTCTTTTACATGAGTTTATTTAGCGCTTTAAAACCATAAAACAAAAAGTGACAGATTGGCTTTCATGACAAAATAGAGCGTACAAAGGAAGACAAAAAAAACAAACAAAAAGAACCCACAAGACACAAACACGCACACAGACACCATACGCCACGTTCGTTCACATTGTGACCCACACATTGGCCAGATAGGCAGGTCTTTCTTACCTCGGCAAGTCGGCCAGCAGGGCAACAACTTCAGCGGCTTTGCTGAAATTCCTGTTCTTCTCGTAGTACCTCCACAGCAGATCCATGTAATGGACTTTGTTTTGATCGTCCTTTGCTTTTCGAGACAAATAGGGCTCCAAAAAGGGTGAATTCAGCTACAGATACACAATCAAGAGCGTCACTTCAGTTTGGCCACTTACCAATTCCTTCATCGAGTCTGCTTTAGTAATTAACGTCCTGCACTTTTCACACAGGCAGAGAGATGAAAGGGACACGTGGTAAGGCTACGTGTGGCGGATTACTGTGCTAGGGGTACGTTGCTGATCTAGTTTGTGTGGTTGCACCAAAAAGGGGAATCGTGGTTAATCGATCACGTTGAACAAAACCACACGGCAGGTCGGAAATGCCCGTCACGAGAAGGATAAAGCCACCGTCTTACCTCCAATAACTTGTCTGTAAGATCTGCTTGTACGAGCCAATTGAAGAGCGCGATGTTAAAGAGTTCATCTGCCGAGAGCTGCGCCAGCTTAAGCATGTGCTCAAACTAAGAAAATAAAAAAAAAAAAGGAAAAATTAAAACACTTCACTATGACATCATCATGTTACCTCTTTACAGTAAAAGGCAGGTCGGCAAAAACAGGACGCTAAAATTAACTTTTTTTTTTTTAAACCTAGACTTAGCCGTCCACGTGAAATTTTTAAAGGAAATCTAATATTCTTCTGTATAAGAATGAATTTGCTACGTTTACAAAAACGGCAATTGCCAGGAACTTTTAAAAGGAATTACGAAGAATCTAAAGGAATAGTTTCTTCTGGTTTAATGACAAAACAGGTGTAGAAACCCAATTTCAGATTATTCTTAAGTAAAATTAAAGGGTGCGCTTTCTTACATGGAGACCAGCTTCCTCATTGCTAAGCATGTTGGGATCCGATGACAACACGGGAGGACCTGGCTTTTTGGGGACACTTGGGGACTGAGGGGCAGCCTTGCTTTGGTTAACTAGTTCTTGAAGAGCATCTGTGACACATTTGTAGCTATTCAACCTATAAGTATAAAACATAAAAAAGGACAGACGAAAAATGGGTTAAAGCAAAATATAAACTCCTTATTACATCAAAGAACTCGGTGGGTTATGGACAATATACATACCGCTCTTGGAAAGCCTGCAAGCCAACAACATCCTCCTCCGGCTCTCCATTCTTGTAAAAATGAAGGCCGAGCCCTTGTGGATCTTTCTTCTCTGCAGCGCTGAGACACAGTTCCACCACTCCCTCGTAGAAACGCACTAAAAATAAAAGAACGTATGTGTTTGCATGAGACGCGTCACCCAGTCCTGCCGTCTTTGAGATCAAACAAGCCAAAGCGTCTCGGTTTGGCTGCACAACCGGTGCTAACACA
>VKOC01005578.1:0-39652 GCA_009364415.1 Spea multiplicata | reverse complement strand
CTAATCGATTATGAAAATAATCGTTAGTTGCAGCCCTAATATATACCTTCTAAGAGGGAAAAGTATGGGGTTAAGCTGTACAAGCTTTGTGAAAGTAAGACAGGTATATCTTCTCCTTTCATGTTTATGAGAAGGACACACACACGTAAATCCACCAGGCTGCCCTAACTCTGTGGGGACAAGTAGTAAAATTGTCTGTGACCTCATCCTTAAGGATGTAGCCCCTACTACAACTTACTCTTCACTGTGCTCAAGTTTCCAACCCTGGCACACAACGCTAACCTGACACCTTCAATGTTGTTCCCTCACTGCTGAACGTAGTTGGTTGAAGTCTCATACTGTCTGATTTCCTGAACTATAAATGCATGCTTCATTCCTGCTACTCTGCTTCTCACTCTTCCTAAGGAAGCCTAATGTATCGCTTCCCTATCTCAAAACCACAAATTCCTCTTCAATACTTTCAATTTTCTTATCCTTATAATAACTACCCCTTCAACTAACCTTTCTGCCTCTGACTTTGCCATTTGAATAATAAAATTGAAACGGAAATTGATGTGAAATATCTGCAGTCAACCTGCTGCCCTTGCCCTCCCTTTCACTCTGCATCCACCCAAACACCAAGTACTTCTTCTACATTAAACCAATCCTCTCATCACTGAAGATGAGGTTTGTGCCCTTCTTTGTTCCCCGTGTCCAAACGCCTCTGCTTCATCCTATCTCTTCATCTCACTCAGTCTCTCTCATCTACTCTTCTCCCTACATTAGCTCATATCTTCAGCTTCTCTCTCTCTACTTGGATCTGCCCCATTATCCTTTAAGCAACCATAACGCCAATCTTGAAAAAGCCCTCCCTAGACAAGACTGATCTGTCCAACTACCCTCCCATCTCTCTACCTCCTGCCTTTAAGCTTCTTGAAGAAACTGTAATCAAATAACTATGTTTCTTAACTCTTTACAATCTGGATTCCGCTCTCAACATCCTACTGAGATTGCCCTTACTAAATTACCTACTCACTGCTAAATCCAAGGGCCACTACACTATGCTAATCTTACTGAACCTTTCTGCTGCTATTGACACAGTGTTGTGACCACTCTCTTCTCCTTCATACTTCATGATCATGGCCGTCTTGATCATTCCTTCAGTGGTTCCCTTTCCAGTAACACTCTCTCCTTCCCCTCTCATTTGGTGTAGCCAAAGGCTTGGTTCTAAGGAGCCTTCTGTTCTCACTTTGCACACTAATCTTTGTCTACCCTATGCTGATTTCTAGTTCTAATGCGCTTGCAAGATTTCTCAATGGCTGCCCCAATCTTTACAATGCTGTCCCCTGGCCTGTCTGTCTTTCCCCCTGCCTTTGAGCTTTCAAAAAATCCCTCAAGACCCACTTCTTTAGGGACGCCTACAAACTTATGTATTAACGCATATCCTCCCATCTTTATTTAGCTCAACTTTCCTAGCCCCTTACCTTCCCTCGAAAAATACATATATTATTGTGGCTAGTCGTTCCCTAACAGTGGCACTTTTTTTGTTAGGTTATCCAATACTAATAAAGCTCTTGTAAGGACACATTCATGTACACAAAACAGAAGAGTGGCGAAGAGAACGCCTCCCAAACACTGAGTTACTGCCCATGGAGGTCGTGATTTTTTATTATTACTTATAGAAGAAGGGCTAAGGGGCATTTATTTATTTTAGGTTTATTTTAGGTTTTTGCACTGTTCCAAGTGCAGATTGCCTCCAGATCCCTTTGGAGATCATTAATACATTTTCACACCAGTGATGTCATGGTGACATCACTGGGCTACCAATTTTTTCCCTGCTCCTCCTGATATGTTTGTGCACTTTTTTTATCTGCCATATTTTGAAAGGCATACAGTATCGCTCCTAGGAGCCGTCAAATGGGGCCCCTACATGTTTTTGGTATTACTGAATGCCTCCATGTTGCTAGAATGCCCTAATTAGAGTGGGAAAAAGACTTTACATAATAAGCAATATATTTATTGCAATTTCAACACCTTCAGCTTCTGTAAATAACACTAAGGCCCAATAAAATAAAAATCAATCATTTTATTTACATATACAATAGTATACCATTTACAAGATTTCTGTAGTATCTCATCCTAAAATAATATATCATCATATTACATGCATTGTGTTTTGTCTCCACTATTAATAACTACATATACGAAAATTGGAACGAAAATAGATGTATAACTAAGCTACGTTTATACTAAATACCACTATACTCCCGCCTTCGCACCTCACCTAAGCGCGTAGCTAGTAGCTATCGCCACAACCGTTTCATTCGGAGAATAATTTGGAGTCGTTACTGTGGAAACCAGAGGACCGGCGTCAAAGCGCGCTGCATCTTTGGGAAATCGAATGTCGTCACGGAAGGATTCCGCCAATCTCCGTTTAGCTTGTACGGGAGTTCGGCCAATCCGGAAGCAGTTTGTTCTTGCTCCCGCAGTTTGAAACTGTTTGTGGCCAGCTGTGTTCCTGTCACAAGGAAGTGAAGAGGCCGAAAAAGTGTGCAGGAGCGACTAAAACGGCGCAGCAGCCCGAAAGCTTTCTTTACACCCGTGTGACAAGGTATCTCAACTTCAGATAAATGCTAAATGAACAAGCGCTGCATGTATGATTATAGAAGCAGCATGAGGGTGGCGGTTTATTGTTCAGTTATAAGCACCATAAGTCAGCAGTGATACATGATACTCTACCTGTAATTAATTAATTTATATATATATATAGATATATATACAGTCCAAAGTATACAATTGCACACCAACCTTAAATTCTCTGTCTGGTGCCAGGTAGCTGCAGCAGTCATGCATATAAATTCAAAAGATATTTACCGGCACTCATAGGAGTTGTTTTAAAAGGTTTCACGAAACTACGTTTTCTGGTCAACGTTTCAGTCTTTTTATTTATTTCATGTCCTGATGAAAGTCTATAAATAAAAAGACTGAAACGTTGACCAGAAAAACGGAGTGCAATCTTTTAAAACAAGTCCTATGAGTGCCGGTAACTATCTTTTGAATTTATATATGTATGTGTATATATATATATATATATAATTAAATATATATATGGTACACATTCAGATCTACGAGTTTCTTATCCTGTCGTTTGTAGGTTCTCAAAATGGGTATAAAAGGATTCCTGAGAAACGATAAGTGCTTAAACCGTAGAAAGTACGTTTACAATTGTAATTCCCTTGTACTGTTTTAAAATTGGTTACAGGAATCGGTAGATAATGAAGTCGGATAAAAGGCCTTTATACCCCTAGTTGTGTTGCTAAAAATGAATATTACTTGCCATTTCTGTACGCTTTATCAATAACACAGACTTGAAACAATAATCATAACTTTTATTGTAATTATTTTTTAAAGCTACCTGTTACTTGTGTTTGTATTTATCAATCAGTGTAGTTTATTTGGGATATTTTTTTTATTTTGAGATTTCAGTTTGACCTCCTGGAAGCAGAGGTTTGTTGAAAGAGATCACAAAAGTAACATATACAGCAATTTCTTTCTCTGATATTATCTTCCTAGTGCCTACAACAGCAGCCAGAAGAAATCAGCTGCCACCAAAGTAGATCTACTATACCACTGAATCCCCTGTCCTGATTTTATCTTAGTAGTAATTGGGTGGGAGGAGACCCTACAGAGGGGGATGCCTGTGCAGACTGAGGACCTGGTCTTATTGTGGTTACATAATGTGTGTAAAATATAATTTATAGTATTAAATAACTAAAGAAATGATACATACTTTTTTTAAATCAATTAAAATAGATACATTATGTAGACAATGTAGAAGTATAATAACTGGATAGATAGACATGGATTAGAATCAGTAAAACAATCAATGAGTAAAACCAAATGCTATATGCAATAATAAAAAAAGACACTTCAGATTTTAAATAGCACCAATGGATTACATCAAGTCTAAAAGAAAAGGACTATAGTGTATTCCATAAAAACACTCTGTTTCCAGCCCTCTCTTTAATAAATAAATTACCAGATAAAATTGTTAAAATAGCATACAATAGTTAAAAATGGCCGATCCGATACTGCTCACCACGCTCGGCGTGTTATCCGCTGCCCCTCTCTGCTGGCTGGAGACAAATGGTGGTACTCCTGCGGTTCCCGTGCGTGAGATTTAGCAGTCTGGTATTTGGATGTCTCGCCCTAAGCTCACTTCATCAGGGGTAATATGACGTTGTGCAGTAGTAGTCAGAACGAACTCTCAACCACCAAGGGAGGTTCTTAAAGTAGATCTGCCATGCATTCTGTCAAACTCTTTAATATGTTTCCCCATATTCTCTGGATATAGAACCTAAGGAGCTAAAGTAGGAAAATTCCCATAAATATGAGGTCCCTAGGTCCCTCTTACCTTTGGTTGTCAACCAGTTGTTTTAACTCATTTTATTCCAGAAGACTTCCGCTGGTGTTGGTTTAGCAAAACAGCTGACATTGCACACTAAGCCCAACAACAAGTAAATGCAGTTAAAGCCATTGGAGCCGGCGTTTCGGCAGCAAAATAGTGCCTTCAGCCAGGATGCTTCCAGACGTGAAGTAATATCTCAATTTCTTCTTAATGCTGTCATTTCCTGCTTTATTTCTGTAGCGATTAGACAAGTGGGGTTATGGGGAACAGGTTAATGCAGATAGAGAGCCACCTAACCCTGTTGTATACTTTTAGTGCGAGTCTGCCTTAAACTTTACAATGCAATGAATGTGGATTAACACAACAATTCAGTATTTCAAGTATACATCTTTGTGCGCCAATATCAACCTGAGACATACGCATTTGGTTTCTTCTTTAGCACTCCTTTTTTTTGCCTTATGCCTCTAATCATCTGTCTCCACAAACTCAATCTCTGTGTCTTCAAGTCTTCTCTACAGAATCGCTGATGTATGCTATATATGAGGCGTAATCTATACGCAAATGTTAGGCGTCCATCAATATTTTAAAATTCATCATTTGTATAGAAATTTTCCACTATTTAAATCACGAAATGCAGTTCAAATTACCTTTTTTAGGTGAAAGTTAAGATCTGGAGTAACAGGTCAATATGGTAACTTCACTGGAAAAACGAAAGTGGAAAAAGAAATTTAGTAAAATGATGCCCTGAATACCAGAACAAAAGTTATAAATAAAGAAATCCTGTTTCTAACTACATATAATTGGGCCGGAGTACCCTTCTTTATCTGTAAGAGGAAAATACAACGTTATCAGGTACATTGTTTTTGTGCAGATGTCTTCAGATGAGGAGAGCAGTGCAAGTCCTATCATCCCAAAAGATTCAGACCATGGCAGTTCAGTATCATCAGACTTTCAGGTATGAACCAAAGCAATCCATTGCATGGCTTTCAACAATAACAGAGTTTGCAGTGATACCAAACAATGTTTGAAAAATGTATTGAGTGGTATGAGAAATACGCAAATACTGCACAGCTTCATCACAATGTACTGGACCCTCACCTTTCAATTGGTTTGTTGGGAGAGCTGCTTATATTCCATTTCAGACAGTTCACCCCCTCCCCCAACACGATTACCTCTCTGCAAGACCTGAAACATATTCCACTAATAGTAATGTTTTGGCCAGCAATATTTTAGTTTCATATAAGTGGATTTCTAGAAGAAGAAAACATACATACAACATATAAAAAAACTCGAGACAGTGCTTAGTATGAGACAGAATATATCGCCAATATATATAGAATATACAAAAATACAGACAATTTCAGAAACAATACTAACAAAAATAAAAATAGAATAGCAAAGAATAAAATGAAACAAACTACTTTTTTCTATGAGCCTCTTTTTAGAGCAGTATTATGGTTAGATGAGTTAAAAACTCAGAAATTATTATATCAGCATATTCTGGGGTATATCTGTTCTATCTTAATAGCGGGTTCGTTTCATTTATGACCCCAAACATGGCCTAAACCTTCATAAAATTGAAATTATCGTTTATGACCAGAGAACACGTGACAGGTTTGTGTTTTGCCGCATATGTTTCCTACATCTATTATTAAATGATAAACCCGCATTATGCTGTAGTGCTGGGGTGAGATAGGTTCTGTGTGGTTGAAGGAAGATCTCACAGTCATTGCTAGCCATCTCTGTGTACAGTATTATTTTGCAAAGTAACCTGCGACACGCATGTTATCCATCTCAATAAACCCTGCATCTGGAGATTAGTGTGTCCCTTTTAGCATGTGGCACTGAGCATTTTAATCAAGTACCTGATGGCGTTTCTCTTTGTTTTGAACATGCCCCTTTTATTAAAAGGGGCATGGGGGGCAAGAAGATAGGAGGCAGTGGGAAAAAATGAAACAAAAACAAAAGTAAGTGTAAGGTTCTGGTCTAAAATTGATACCTGAATTGCTCGTCATTTCAGAATATGTGAAAATCCTTTTTTTATGTTGTTTGCCTTCTGAGTTAGCTTTACATTTTTGGAATGAAAGTTTTATTCTAACCTTCTGGTCCAGAAGGATTTTCTTTTGACAATACGCAGCTGAGTAGTTTCTGTTCCCCCCGTGACAGGATGAATATGATGAACTTCTTCGTTACGCGGTGGTAACTCCAAAGTTTGGGCCTCATCTCCTCAGGCAACATCAACCCGCTGGAGAGCAAACCTCAAGTGACAGGTTTTCAGGTCTAACGGAAACTGGACAAGAGCGAACTCCAGGTAATGTGTATCCACGCTTGAGAGCAGTTCTGTATAAATGCATTGCTGAAACCAGAGCCTGTACATCTAGGCAGATGGCATACCGGCGTATTTGAGTTCACTGTCCTATGATTCATAACTATAATAATGCTTTTTAAAATTTGCCTTAAGGAAATCTTACAAACATGCAGGGTAACTATGACTCCTTCCATAGCAGTAGTTTTTTTTTCCTTTTGACATTACAATGTAAAAGGAGATAAAATACGGAAAATATATTCTCCAGTGTGTCCAATTATCATTAATACTTCTATTAACGTATGGATTATTTAAATATACTCATATATTTGTGATGGTTATAGAGTGCATCTTCTATTTTAGCTTTAACTTTTCAATAAAATTTTTAAAGTTTTACTGGAACAAAAGTGCTGAATGGAAAAAAAGCAAACTACCTTGGCTATCTCCTACATAAAGCCTTATATGTTTTTTTGGTCGCCTGAGTGACTTGCTTGTTTTCTGTTGTCCGTTGGTTGATTTGGAACGAGTGAGTCCATTGCTGTCCTTGATTGCTGTTATTTTTCTTGAAGATATGTGTTAAATATATATGAATTGTTCATCTTTAATTCCTGTGAATCTGTTTTGATTTCCTATGTAGCAAGGCAAACCACTGTTTCAACAGAATCTTCAAAAGAGAGCTTTAACAAGTCTTTAACAAGAGAACTCAAAACAATTGTTCCGGGATCTGCTGTTCCTAATCCTGGTTTTCCAGCACCGGACATTCGGAAAAGTAAGAGCTTTGTGTCATTTAATGTAGTTAAAGTAGTAAAATAACGAACCGGGCCACAACATCCACAGTGCTTAGTACCAACAGGCACCAATGTAATTGTAGTCTAAACTGTGAATTAAAAAAAAAAAACATCCAAAGATTTTTGGTTTTATATATAGATTTTCCACTTTTTTGTTATTGCAAACAATAATAAAATCACAAGGAATCAAAAATGTATAAATATAAATTTCGCTTTACACATGCATGCCTGTCTGTCAAATTTACCGATACAACTGAACAAAAGACAAGAAAATAAAAGGAATATGAAAATAAGATAATTACTGGCAAACAGAAAGGAAAATAAAAATGCAGCATCCGCTGCCAGTTTTTTTTTTTTCTCAAAATTATATCTTCACAAATTATATAGTCATACATTCACTTATGTACTGTATGTGTGTGTGTGTGTGTGTGTGTATGTATATATTTATATATATATATATAACACATACATACATATAAGTATATAGTAGGTTTACTCCAAGATGACGGAATATTGGCAAGAAAAAAAGCAAAGCGTAGTATGTCAAATAAAGTTTGCCTTTGATAAAGTTCAGGGATCCTTTTCGCTACCTTGTATCACACAGAGAATGAGGTATTGTAGGAAGAGCCATAGCATAGCGGGCTGACATCCATAATTGTGCCAAACCAAGTATTTTAAGGACTTCCCACAGCTTTGCATCAATCTTAATGTCCCCATTTATGTGCAGAAGGTATATATATTATTGTTGTGATGCTGCATATATATTTGTCCCATCTGTAAATAAACATGATGATCCATATAGAAACATACAGTACGGTGGCGTTTGGACCATCTAGTCTATCCATTTCTTTCTATCTGTCGCTGCAAAAAAAATGAACTCACATTTAGCGTATCATTATACATATCCATACATTCCCACAGTTCTACGGTGTCTGCTAGAACGCCATTCCAATTATCACTTCAGTAACTCAGCAAAGTTATGCTTCCTTACTTAACATTTAAGCCTCTGACTCCCTCTGGTGTTTTTCCCAGTCTGTTATGGAACCCGGATCTCAAGATATTGTATACTATACACCTCACAGCTTCTTTTTAACCTTGCCTAACCAGAAAATATTGAGAGGTCTAAAAGAAGTGCTGGCCTTTAATTCAGTAGCTCTCGCCATTACACAAACTTGTGAAACTGAGCTAAAATATTCATAGGTGTAATGTTATTTATATAGTTGATTTACTGTGTATTTGTGGGGGGGGGGAGGTTACAATTAAGAGAACCACATGCATATTAATGGAAGTAATCAGGCAGATATTCCATAGTACTCAGTCTGGCTAACATTATGTAACTTTCATATGCTGAGTGTCTTTTACCATGCACATAAATAATAATCTAGGTATGCTGTTATATTAGAATGTCAATGACCCATAATGTAAAATACTCTCTTCTGTCAGGCGTGGAGGCATTTTCTCCTGTTCGTTCCGAAGGGCTTTCTCTTCAAGGCTCCGCATCTTCCGCTGATTTTCACACTGAACAGATAAGAGTGACGGAGCTCCCTGTGTCCACTGAAAACATGAACCATGTGGAAGATGTGCTTGATTTTTGGAGTGGAAACCTTAAGGTACGGGAACAACTTAACTTAAATTGAGTTATTAGTCATTATTACAAGAAAAAACGATGGTGAATTTTCAACCTGAACTATTATGCTGCTATGCAACCCATCTGATGTAACCCTCAATCATCATCTACTTCACATGCTGTGAGTGTGTTTCAATGTTAGGATTGATTAAGGCGTGATCGTGGACATAAATACAGATCATGTGTAAGGAGACCCGGTGTAGTGTGTTGTATCTGTGCTGTTGAGAGTACTATATAATCATTCAGCCAATTTTAGGTCTACTTCAAAATGTGATTTATATACTTTCACCCTTCTGCATGGGGTGAAAAGGCTACTTATCTTACTTGAAGTGCTTATTTGTACTTTACTGTGCAATTTGTTTGCCCCTTAAAATTCAAGGATAATACTATGATACACCAGCAGTTAGCACTGTAGAAATCTATCAAGATAAAATAACCATGTCACAAAATCAATATTCATTCCAAAGGAGATTGGGAAACACAAGGATCCATCTCCGTGCAAGAAAGTCCTAAGCATGTGAGCAGAGTAGATGATCATGCTTAATCAACCTTGTACCGATGCATCAATCTTTCTAGAAGCCAAGAGTTTCAGTCAACGTGAGCTTTGTTTCTAGCAATACTTAGAAATGCTATTGTATGCAGACTTTATGGAATGTACAGACTTTATGAATTGCTACTACTTTTAAATAGAATTAATACGCAATGATGTATTCTTCTGTTTTCTACAGACAAATGTCCTGGCCGAATTAAGCAAATGGAGACTGACCGTAATCGAGCAGCATAAACAGGAGATGAAGAAGCAGGATGAGACGCACGCTGAACACATTACCAAACTGAGCAGCCAAATAGATAGCCTTCAGGAGTTACTAGAAACATATACAACTTCTATACAAAGAAAAGACGAGGTAATGTATGTGTGCAGAATGCTCTTCCTTTCAAACTACACTTTATTGCCCCCACGCATTTGTAACCGAGAGAGCATGCAAAAATAAATTCTACAATTAATAAAATGAAATGAAAATCTGACAACCAGCTTAACTTGTCCATTTTATTAATGAGTAGCTTTTCCTTTTTTAATAAAAATATTGGGAATAGCAATATTTTTAATGTAGTTCTTTGCAAATTACCAATGGCCGTCACTTTGTTCGTATCACGTTCGTATTTGTCCATGTCCTCTTACTGATGTCATGTTATTAAGTAGATAAAGTGCAGCGCTCAATAATTTATAACAAATATATCAGAAGTGAACAAATAAATGAAATGATGTGCATTCTTCAATAAAATGAATATATATATATTGTTTCAATGTGAATAAAGTGTAATTGAAAAATAAAAAACATATACTTAAATTCAAATTGTGATGCATAAGAGCATACATAGTGTGTACCGACCCTTCGGTCAGGAATATGCGTTTCTCTCCAGCATTAATTTCTCTATCCTGGCAGAAGAAACAACACAAAAATAAGATCTCTCCTAAGTAAAACGTACAAATTTAAACTGATTAACAATAATATGATTTGTCAACCTGCCAAAGACTTGCAGAAATCTACTGAATTGACAGCCAGTTTACACTACCTTCATTCATTAACTGTACACAGTATGATCTTTTGGTTACGTGTAATACATTAAATGTATGTATTATGAAAAATGTACAGAGAAGATTAGTTTAACTTCCATATTCCTCCCGCTGGCTGCGTGGGCTCAGTGAAAACTGTTCAGAGGGAGAGCTCCATGGGTAATTGATTAAAGCTAATGATGAGGGTTTCTGAGCAATTTTCATGCAGCCTGTAATTATGCTTTTTTTTTCTTTATCATAAATATTATTGAAAATCGTCAAGTTTGTTTAAAGGGACAATATGTTTAGTAAGAGAGGATTTTCAAGCATTCCTATGTAAATATTTTGATTCCCTGCATGTTGAAACTGAATGGAATTATTTTTCAGGTGATTTCTAACTTGACTCGCACTCTAGAGAAACAAAAAGAGAAAACTGAGCTAATGAGAACCTTTACACACTGGCGCCTCCAACATTTAGAAGCCAGACAAGAGGTAAATGCTGTCACCAGGTCAAGGCACAGTGTGTCTTTTTCACTGTCGTGTTATATAGGGTACATTACAGTACGTTACCACTTGTTCTCAATCAGTTGTGTTCTTGTGACTTGTCAGAAAGTGCCAAGCCACTGGCAAAGTAAAGAGCAGCCTGGACAGGTATAGTTAGATAATTATCTTTCAAATGTTTCCTCGTCTTGGGGAGGATTTTACCTATTAATATAACTCCTTTTATTTGGGAGGCATTTGCTTCCATGGTCATTCATTTTAGCTATTGTTTGTAAATTGTAAGTAACGTAAGGCTGGGACTGTGTGCCTAAATCAATCAGACAGGCCACGTAGTAATAATTACCGTGTTGCTGCATTTCTTTCCTTTTTAAATAAAAATGCAAGAACTGACAACTCTGGCTGCTATCATCGATATAAACAAACTGATAAACATTGTTTTTTGAAGAATTCCATTTTCTGTTGTCAATGTGTAAAAATGCTAATTTTTTATGCAAACTTAATGAAGTATGATTCTTCATTTAGGACTACACATCTAGTATGGCTGATAAGCACTATCAGAAAACATTAATGAAGAATGTGTGGCGGGCTTGGCATTCAGCTATTGAGTCAGACTGGAAGGAGAAAGTTGAACAGGCTTGCCGGACAAGAGCCGAAGAAGTTTGTGTGGAGCTGTCCAACAGTTATGAGTCCCAGATTACACAGGTAAGGTACAGATGTAGCTTTTCTATAAAGCTTGGCTGGCTTTTAACCTCCAACTTCCACTACTATGAATTGCAGTAGCCTTGTATACCATCCAGTCTGACCCTGGCCTGATCCAATTTCATTTCATCTATTTATAGATGAAATATATAGTATACATTTTTGCTTGTCTTGATACATTAAGAGAACAGCTGGATGTTCTATTCAGACCAATACAGGAGCAGTGAACCACATAGCTATGCATGTGTTGCTCGTTGTTGTATGTCATGTCTGTTTATTTTTGTAGTATGGGGCAGACAAACCATGGGTAATCACCCTTGTGCTTTAAGTAGGACAGGTGCCCCCAGTACCTTTGTAGTTTTTACTGTCTTCCTGGTCCTGGTTTGGGGCTGTTGGAGGGATAGTGCAGCAAGCTCCTCTTACCGCACAGAGCATAAGCAGAAGTTTGGGACCAGAACCGGAAGTGAACCATGCTGGGACGCAAGATGAGGGAGAGGGGTCAAATTTCAAAAATAGGGGTCAAAAACTGCAAAGTGGGCAACGATCAATACAGATGCGTTCACTCTGGGTTTAGGAGCATATGTGGGCCCGCAAGAGACATTCGGCACTTGGGGTCCCATTGATCCAATTTATAGACCAATGAAAATAGTATGGATGCAGACATCTTAAAAGGTAAAGTGGTGCAAATTCAGTCAGACAACGCTACGACAGCTTATATCAAAAAGCAACATACACACAACATGCACGCAGCGCTTAATACAATACACATATTCAAGACAAACTGATACATTAGGTGGAGAGATACATGTTTTCTATGGCGTCCTCGCCTCTCCACAAAATGATTGACCTGGATGAAATATTTGTTAGAGCAGATTTTAGCCATACACACCAAAAGAAAAGACAATATCCAGGCCGATCTAAGAAGAATGAACATTGAATCCAGAGATATTACAACAGCGAATACAAGGGAAAATATAAAGCTAGCCTGTTTTGGGTCCCTAAACAGATACATTATATTTCCCCCAATTCATATATTTGCGCAGTTATTTTTCTTCACAAAAATGACTTCTTTTATAGGTTAGCATTTTTGCTAACAACTGCCCTTTTAAAAGCATGAGAATGATTACTCATGGTTTCGCTCCCACGTGGACTTAAGGGAGAGAAATGTACTGATTGATTTTTGTTTTTTGGGGGTTTTTTTTGCTTGCACACTCTCCAATTCTAGTTGTCTGGAGCCTTAGAAGAAGCCAGAACAGAAGTACAGCGACTTCATGCAGAAAGAGGACAGTTTGAGGGTTCCATGAAGAAAGCATTCATGCGTGGTGTCTGTGCACTAAATATGGAAGCAATGTCAATGTTTCAGGGAAGAGAAAGTCGTATGGATAATGGTTTGTAATTCTGCAATATTTTTATTTAAGTATAATTAACTTACAAACTCAAGCCATGTTGACGGATGTCTCCATTTAAATCTGCCAAAAATAGAATCCCGTAGGTCCATTCAGCTGTGCAGTTTCTTATTAAAGGCCGATAACCTTTTCTTGATTTTCCTGTTAGCTCAGTACAGCATGTAGTTATCTCAAGCATTGTTTAACTTCTTGCTTCTAAATGCTAATGTTTTGCACTAGTTTTTAGAGCTCTTAATTCAAAGTCACTGCTGCGACTATCTCTGGACTATCACCTGTTTACAAATGGTAATGGTCTTAATATGCATACAGCTGGGTTTATCTATTACCTCTGAAATATGTGATGGTAACTAAATAAATTAGAGTAGTTTATAGTAGGCGTAGTTTGTATGTATATTTAGTACTAACAAATGTGCTGTATGCTATAATAAAGGGGAGGTACAATAAGTACGGTCTTATAGTAAGTACATTAGATACATAAAATACGCAGAGACCTTTTAACTGAGGCACAATACAAATGAATACATTAGGAAACGGAGGTCCCTGTCCCATGAAAGCTACAGTTCAAGTTAAATAGCCTGAAGTAAAGGATTGTGTTTACCCTGCTCCACCATTTAAATATAAGTTAAATATTATATTTAACTTATATTATATAAGTAAAGGGAAATGGACCTTTTCATGTCTTATTTATATATAAAAAAAAAAAATTTCACCCCAATCATGTTTTTATTTTCCTGGCACTGGGGTTTGTCAAGCCTTGCCATACACTGACATACATTTACACACTCAAACACCATACAGTAACAGACACATGCTAACATTCATGTACAGACATGCTAACACTGTATGCTGACGTACACACTGATGCTAATGCCATACGGCAACATAAACACCATAAACGCTAGCACCACTCTATATACATATATATATATATATATATATATATATATATATATAATATATATATATATATATATATATATCGCTATGAACAGAATCTGGTACTACAATACAGTAGACATAACCAACTTTGGCACTATACGCTTATACACTGATACTACAGTATGGTAAATACTGTACACACTTACAGACTATACATACCATACATATACACTCTGACACTGCACTATACACATACCCACACTGACTCCAGCACTATACATTTACACACATACACTGACTCTAGCACCATATCTAAACACACACTCATACTTTACTCCCTTCCCCATCTCACCTCGTGTAGACCTGCCACGTCGCTGCCGGTCTTCTGCCATTGTGAATCTGACACTCTATGCTTTCTTGCGTGGGATGGCAAGTGCTGCGAGGCTCCCAGCTGGGTCACTTAACATGCATTGCAAGCCTCATGCCCCCCCCCACACACACACACACGGGAAAGCATACAGTGCCACATTCACGTTTTGCAAAAACCTGGGCGCCAGTATGTGGTGTTTTTTTTTTTTTTGAGCCCTGGTTTACATGCAAAAAACGCTATAGACACTATTGACCTTGCTCTCTAGCTTGTGAAGACTTTTTTTAATATATCAGCACTTTACAGCACTGATTTTTTTTTTTTACTTTTTTTTTTACAAAGATTACAGACCTAAAATAATTGCAAGTTTAAACAGACCACAAGATGTCACTGTAATACAGAGGTCACAAAGTCTCAATGCACCTTTTGTGTTATACAGAATGACCGGTTGTATAGATGTCCATTAAACTGTTCAAGCATAATATTCCTTGAAAATTGTCTGCGTTTTTTTTCTACCCAAGATGCATTTTATAGTATTGTTATTACGTATGAGGTCCTCGGGTTTCCAAGTGACACTAATCTCATCTTAAATAACAGATCCAGCACACAGAAGAGAAGATCTTGGATCAAATCCTTCCGTTACATTTCAGCATCCTATGACCTCATCCGACCATGACCTTCCTTCAAGATTCCATCCTGCCTCATCAGAGCCAACCGTGAGTTTTCTTTTATGTGATTTTATATTATAAAGAATGAATGAAAATATATTTCACACAATACAATACGTTTATTAAAGTTCCTACCAATACTAAGTAATAGTGTTCCGGTCTTTAATTTCTCTTGGTATTTCGAGAAAGTAGGCTATACTTTTTGAAATTATGTTTTCTTTAGCCAACTGATGGCACTGGCCACCGGCAGCTGGTGTTCCAATTATTAGTAGTTACTTGCTGCTCCTTTACTTTAGCCCAGTGCGCCAGAAGCTCCCCACAAACAAGATCATCTGCAGATTAGCACAGAAATATAGTGTGATCAGAACATTATATTATATGATCCTTAGAATGGGGGCATGATGTTTATAAAATGTAAATCTGTGTACAAAAGGAACCAGTAGAAACATAGGTGACCCCTGAATATATGGTTTTCATAATGCCTTTTCTTTCTTTCTTTCTGTTTTTATTTTTTTTTTTCCTTTTTTAGTATAGGCCACCTTTTGGTGCCCCATGTTCCTCCCAATCTAAGGAAAGTGTGAACACTCCTGTCATCTTCTCTGTTACTGCTCCAGGATCAGGTGCAATTCCAGCACAAAAGCTTGTATGTATTCACTGCAATGCATCTTTGTAATATGAACCTCCCCTCCACATGTAACAATCCTGTTTCTGTTGCATGCTTATATATTACTAAGTTATTAATTGTGTTCCTTTATTATGAATTTGCATATATAACAGGAAATAAATTGTTTCAAATTGTATTTAGATGTAGACCCCCATCGATTTAGTATAAAGTTCTAGAGGTAAGTTCCTCTCTCTCTGGGGTGCTGCACTAACCTGGGGGTTGGCAACAAAGCTGCACATATTGCCTTCATTATACATATTATATTATAAAAGATCAAACCCCATGAGTTTCTCCTAGAAGAAGCTTGTCCTGCATAATTTAAGTGATTTCTATAAGCTATTGCGGCTTTATTCATTATGTTATATTTATATATAAGTTATCAGGTAATTATCTGCACATTTCCAGTACAAGATGAATTTTAGAGAGGAGATTATACTTTGCATCTAAAAAAACGCCTTTGTTAATGTAAATGTCTGAATGTAAAATTTCATGTTTTGCTTTATATAATTCATTTAAACATAAATGTTTATTCAGTATGTAGGTGAATGAGGTGTTATTTGATTGTTAGTCACTAGAATGGAAAACAATCTGGCAAATACTTGATTGTGTTATTTTAATATGCATCTATTTAGACATGTCTTACTGCTTCTTAGCCTTCAGCAAGAATTGTTACATCAAGCCAGCAGAAGGCCGGAAGGACTATAACAGCTCGGATCACAGCTCGGTCAGATCTGACGCAGAAGATGAATAAAGTTGGGAGCAGTGTAGGTTCGATGGCTGTTTCACCACCCATGAGTTCTGTTGTAGTTGAAAAACACCATCCTGTAACTCAGGTGAGTTTATTATTTGTTAGGCTCTGTATTTTGGCCAAAGTATTATGCGCAAGGGTTTATTAACGAATCTAGAAGTTTGCAGGAGAGTGGCTGGTCCATCATGCCCCCTTCACTATATGTTTAATGTATGGAGGGTCAACCCTAATGTGCTTCTCTTGCCATATGAGCCATATATTAGGCCTTTGGCCAGATGTCCCTTAACTTTCATGCAGCAGCAGGAAAATTACAGCATGTATGTGTGAGTCTGTGTGATTTTGATCACTTTAAATTAAAACTTTGTTTTTTTCCTTAAAGCAAACTATCTCCCAAGCCACTGCTGCAAAGTACCCTCGGACCTCACTTCAAAGTGCAAGTTCAATGAGTGGCAGGAGCACCAGCCAGAGTGGAAGAACAGCTCACCCCAGCGTCCATTCAATAAAGGTCGTTGATTGATATGTCGTCATTGCTAGTGCGGTAAATGCAACCTCTTCTGTAAGAGCCCCACAAATGTATCCATGCACCTAGCTTTGCAATGATTATCGTAATTTTTATGAGACACATGAATTATAGATTTGTAGCATGTAATGCTGTGAAACCGTCTGGAATTAGCAGTGCATTGGGTGGCACAGAGCCAGAGTGAGCTGTGTGTGCAATGATCATTGCTGTGTTGTAACTGTTCACTATTTATAAATGCATTCCTTGAGGCTTTTATATAAATATTTTGTAACTATTTTTTAATATTTAAACTTGTTTTATTGTTTTTATACGATTTTAATAGGACAATTAAACCTGTTGCATTTGTTTATATTTATCCATTCAATGTGGTTATCTTTATAGCTACAATTTCAAAATCACCGCTTTTCAGAGAGGACCTAACAACATCTCCGTATTCAGTGTTGATTAAAACAGCATTACTTATACACATAAAGTGGCCTTATATCTCACAATTTTACAGATAACCTTTTTTGGTTCATTCTTCTTCACTCTGAGCTGTGCTGACAGTAAGCTATGCACATTTTGGTATACTACAGCTCTAATGATATTTAGCCACAGCCTGGTTGTGCACCAACTTTCCGATAACTACATGTGCAGTTTGACTGCAACAATACTCCAAGGATAAAGGAACCAATGCCATATTATGTAAATTTGACAGACCTCTCTGATACTGAGTAGACATTTAACCCTAGCCCCTGTGTCCTCCAAGGAGAAATGCCGTATTTGCTTGAACATAAAACACCTTTATTCCCCAGAGAAAATGCTCTGAAAAGTACCCCTCTTATATTCGGACCTCAAATAGATGTTTGACTATAAGACTAAGTTCCAGATCCCCGCAGCGCTGCAGGGGACCTGGATCCTCCTCTCTGGCAACCTCCGAGCACCGGCGTGACACGTCCTTCTGGTGCTCCATCATAGAAGCCCCAGCAGAAGTAACGGACAAATGCGGAGGTGGTCTGTGCGCATTGCGTAGACTTCACCAGCTGCCGGAGAGGAAGATTCCCCCCCAGCGCTGCAGGGTACCTGGTTCTGCCGGCACTTCCACTGGGGCTTCTATGACGGAGCGCCGGCAGGACATGACCTTCCGGTGCTCGGTCATAGAAGTGCCGGGCAGAAGTGGAGGTTGTCTACGTGCAGACGTCAACAAGTCTGGGGATGCATCGGTATGTCGGGGGGGGGGCAGAGTGGCATATCAGGGGGTTTAAAGCATATCAGCGAGGCAGAGTGGCATATAGGGGATATAAGACATATCTGGGGGGCAGAGTGGCATAGAGGGGGTATAAGGCACTTTGGCAAACAAAGGGAAATAAAAACAATTTCTCAATCATACTTTTTATTAAATATGAAAAAATAGTTTACATGTGAATTAATATTTACTAGTAAAACTTTTTCCCTATAGGGTAGTCTTGGGGGTTGTCTTATAAATGAGCAAATACAGTTATAAACATAAGTGCTACAAAGCATTACAGGTGAAGTGCTACAAAGATGCCTTTCTGTGAGTCTGATGTATACCTGTGGTGAGACAAGGCCTCAACTCATAAGAAACTCATCATGGCTGTCTTTTAAGAAATGCAGCAAACTGCTGTTTGTACAAGTAGCCAATATAACCAAATTTAGACAGGTGAACATCAAGGTCTATTTGCTGAACAGCCTGTTTTGCAAGAGCATTTCACATTTTAACTGCCTGATATCGCTATACTTTATCAAACCCAGTGAGCTTTGGATAATGCATGAGCAACGTAGAAGATTTCTCAAAACTCTCATTAATTTATCTATACATTAAGGATTTAATCCGGCAACACTAAAATGTGGTATTGCTCTAACTGAATGGTTCCAAATCAATAAACCTGGTACCTTATACCTAAGTTATCAAATAGTGTCATAAACTAAATACAAAATCTAAAAAAGGAATTGGTGCGTTAGTAGACTCATTAACCTGGTTTGTAGAACACATTCTGAAATCCTCAGGTTAATGTACATGGGGAAGCCATAAAACTGCAGTTACATAGTAATTTAGGTTTTAAAAAAAAAAAAAGACATGCTTGCTGTTGATCCAGAAGAAGCTATTTCCAAGTGTGCCTCAGACAGGGGAAAAAATTATTCTTGATACTAAATGGCAACCTGATCACCGGATCAACAAACTATAACTAATCCTGTCCTTGCAGCCAATTATATCCCTTTATATTCTTCTTTGCTAAAAACTCATCTAGCTGATATTTAAAGGCTTCTAATGAATTTGATCGCACTACAGCTGTGTGCAGTGAATTTCATATCTTTATTGTTCTTGCTGTAAAAAACTTTTGCTGCCTTAAATCGAAATTCCTCTTTTAAAGTCTGAATGGATGACCTTTTTTTTTTTTTGCATAATCCGATTAGTTGATTGACATTGATTTGTACATTGCTGATGGTTTTGTTTTTTAATAAATATTTATATATAATCTGTGTGGCTTTATGTTACATTACATAATCAAAGCTTAATTGTAGCCTGGCAGGTAAGTATTGGACTTTGGATCTTACCTCTGGATTCAATGCTTGAAATATACTTTGTACACAAGTACAAAGTACCTCACAGACCTTAAAGGTGCTGTTCCACCTATTCTGCTGAATATTCATTAGAAAAAGCATTAACAAACAGTATTGTCGAAAGCCCAAACACTTCCCAGAAGAATAGTCTTTTACTCATGTAAATGTTTACCTTTTCCAGAATTTTTGACAAAGGCTGGTGGTAAAATTAGTGCATGGAAATGGCTTGAAATACCCTGGGGTGTCTAGTTTTCAAAAATATTGATTTGATAGGATAAATTGAACTGATGTCCCAAATAGGACATAGTGGCAGAACGGCCATATGTCAAAGTTCCGAGTTAAAAAATAATTGGGTATTTCTAAACTCAGGACAAATAGAATCTATTTAGCAGGTTTTTTCATTAGCTTATTTTTCAAATAAAAGTGATTTTTTTTTTTCAATTTTTTATCATACTATTTTTTGGGTTATAATCATCTAATTTACTAACTGGGGAAAAAACAATATAAAAACTGTAGTGGGTACACAAAATGGGAGAGGAGAAAATTACAGCTAAACACGAGCACCGCAAAAGTGTATACACCCTTGGTCACAAAGGGTCCAAAAAATAAAACAAAAACAGATCTGTCCTTGATAGGTTAAAGTAAAAATGAAGGACCATATATTCATATAACATGCAAACCACAGAATAAATGATATATCTGTAATCTCCGCAACAAAAGTTTAAATAAGTCATAAAAACAGAAGTACAAATATGAAAGTTTATTTGCAAAATAATTACAGTTGCATCAAATTTGTAAAACAGCGTGTTTTCACAAGGCTAGTTATAGCGGTCAATAAAGGAGAAAAGTTTTCATCTGCTGAAAAGGAAGTCAAGCAGATGGTGAAAACCATGCATCACATGGAAAGATAATGATGAAACACTGGTCAAGTCCAACAACAGGTTGAATGGTTAAAAGGTGGAGAAAAGGAAAACAAAGTAATCCAGTGATAGAAAAAGGAAAGTAACTCCAAATGTTTAGAATGATAGAATAGTATGTCCTCGCCGCTATAAATTGTGGATCCTTGTATTTTCAATAAAAATGAAATAAAAACAAATACATGGTGGCTGAATCCATTCTATGGTAAGCCATCTGAGGTTATGAATATTTATATATTTATAACCAGGGCCAAAGCATATTATACACATTAGACAGAACAATGTATTTTTAAACCCGTGGGTAATATAGGGTTAGGCCCATAATTGATACCAGAGCTAGCAATATTATATTGCTGCAAATCCAGGGCTAATTAACTCTATGGGACAGAAACGTACTGTCCCTTTTAATAATATTGTGTATGGGGGAATAATGCGTTTAAATGACCCCTCCAGTGATCATTAACACAAAGCACAATATGCACAGATAAAAGAATAAATACAAAGCCTGTGTCTTTTACAAAAATCTGAACCATTCTTGGGTTTGTTTCTGAAAGCCGTCTCTTACACACACACTTTAGTGATAGATTGGAGGCCTTGCAGTATTATGGATCGCTGTTCAATATGATATTATGTACTTTGAATATTAATGTTCCTTGGGAGGAATAGTTCCTGGTGCCATCTTGTGGATGTAATTTTCCAAAGATTTCATGTTATGAAATGATGCATTTTTTGGGCTCCACGCTATTTGTACTTTGCATTCTGACGTTTTCTGGAGGGGAACAAAAAGAAAGTTGTTTATAAGTACAAAAAATTAAATGTAGTTACGTTTAAATGTCAGACAATTTTTATTTTTCTGAATTTTTTTCGGTCCGTCTGGTCTGCAAATTTTTGCAGATTTTAACCGGTCCTTGTTCCAGTATAGCTTTATGCCTACCACATGCATGTTTAAATTCCTCATTGTATTAACCTCTACCACTTCTGATGTGAAGTGGTTCCATCTATCCCCTCTCTCTTTGGACGAAAGAAACTTAAAAGGATTGTGCATATTATGAAAATCTTTGTTCATTTGTTCGTTGCCTTGGCCGCCATTCTAACTAGACTAAGAGGAGGAGAATCTCCATTTTATTTTCTATGCCTTTAGTTCTTGTTTCCATGACAACCTGATGGACTTATAGGATTTCCCAAAAAGGAAAATGTTGGATGAATTTTTTAACAAGAAAACATTTTCCCCCGAAAGCTAATGCGAATTTTCCTCTGGCATCCAAGTCTAGTTTTTAACCTGTTTTGGAATATCATGTATGTTTTCAGCACTATATATATATTCTATGTTTAGAACATAGAATAGAAAAGTGACGCACCCATGTAAACATTTCCAGTCTTGCAGAATAGTTTTTTTGCATTGACAACTGACATAAGCAGAGGCATGTAGGAACAAGCCTTGCATGCCCTCTATTTTGGGGCGGGTACAGGAAGATCTTTCAAACTGAGCCTGCGCCTCCAGCGGCGGGCAGAGAGCTGACATGGTTGTGTTGAGCCTTTCTTCACAGCAGTTCCTATGAGCTGCTGCACTTCCACTATTGGGTTGCGTAACGTTATGTTGCGTGACCCTTTGAGCTCCGACTCCAGTAGTTTGGCTGCTTAAAGGGGTGCCTTGGTGCAGCGGCGCACCCCTGATGCCTGCGCCATCTGGTACTGAGACCGCAGCTACCAGGTAAATTTTTAAAATAACCAAAATAACAGCACTTGACAAGCAAAACCACAAGCTATCGATCGTTTTAATAAATACATTTAAATAATTAAATGAAGTTAAAAGCTGAAACAGCAACAGCTCCATGCAAGGTACACTGATCATGGGATTTTATGTAATGATTAGAATAACTAAAAAAACTCTGCTTTTTATAGTTCAGTGCTTATAAAGATTACCAGCTAGTTGGTGATGTCCTGTTTCTACCAGATCTTCATAAAGTGACTTAATTGGATTTTGTTCTGTTAGTAAAACACCGTGTAACCAGATGAGTAGCATTCTATGGCCGTGTTCCTTGTAACTTGTTTTTCCTGTTGACAGAAAAACAAAACAGAAAATGTTAAATTAATTTCAGTGTCCTCTCACTTCCAAATAAATTATCACCTTTGACCTTTATCACCTTTTGGCTCTTGGTTTAAAGGAATACTAACAGAAAAGTTTCACTTTAAGACAAGAGTTTTTGGCCAGAACTTAATAAGGGGCGCATTAAACATGTGTACCTTATAATGATCTCAATGCATACTATTCTGCACTTAAATTGTACGCTTTCATGTTAACGCTGACCATTCAGAGTACTGACAACGTAATACTCTGCATGCAGGAAAGAAACTGAATAGGGGGCTGATTATGAAAGTGACACTAACAACACTAGGTTTAGTAAGTGTACATTGCATCCCCTTTTATTAGCCGTATAGGCAGATGAGCACATTAAGTAGCTGTTATACGGGCCCCCCAACTGTCCCAATTTGGATGGGACAGTCCCGATTTTGGGACTCTGGGTTTCTCAGGGTCATAGGAAGGGTGAGGTGAGAGAGGAGCTCTCCCCGGGTGCAGCTGCCAGGGGGCACACAGCTGCCTGATCAGCAGGTGCAGCCCACAGGACTGATTGGGGATATCACAATCCCCCTCTAACAGTGATAAGGGAGCACTAAAGCAGAGGTCTGAAATGAGGGACACCGCGCTCCCATGACAGGATGGAGAATGAGAAAGGGAAAGGTAAGAGATGAGGAGAAAGAGGTGTAAGGGTAGTGTATGTGTGTGTTTGTAAGATTGTGTGTATGGGCAACTGTGTGTTAGAGCAGTGTATTTGTAAGCTGGTGCGTTTATGTGTATGTGCGTGTAAAGGCAGTGTGTCTGGGCAGTCATGTGTATGGGCAGTGTATGTGTATATATATGTGTGTGTGTGTGTGTATGGGTAATCATGTGTCGAGGGCAGTGTATGTGTATATGCGTGTTAATGGGCAGGTGTGTGTATGTGAATGCATGTGTTTATGGACAGGTGTATGTAAAGGCAGCGTGTATGGGTAGTCATGTGTTAGGAGAGTGTATGTGTATATGTGTGTATATGGGCAGTGTATGTGTGTCTGGGCAATCATGTGTCCTGGCAGTGTATGTGTATATGTGTATGCATGGGCAGGTGTGTGTAAAGGCAGTCTGTAAGGGTCCTGCGAGGGAGGCTAACATAAGTCTTTTTGTTTCAATCAGAAAAAAAAATCTCTGCTGATGTGGACTACTCTTCCAATAATGGTCAGCCAGCATCATGGTGGATTGTAGTTCACAGCTAACATATGCAGCTTTATCTACTGTTAACTGCACTTCCCATGATGCTCAGCCAACATTATGGAAGTAGTATATCTGGCTGAACCTCGTAGGAATTCAATTCAATGTGTTGGTTATTTTTAATATGCTTGACTGTGCTGACAAAAAATAAGTGTGTTTTAAGTGGCGATGCAAGCGCGACATTGTAAAGTGCAATTGCTTGTATTGGTGAGTGCGCATTTTGAAATGTTGGGAGGTATGTGTTAACGCTATGATGTCTGCACTAATTATCTTGCCTGTCCACTGCTGTTCAATAGCTTTGATCTGAGGCTCTGTGAACTTCCAAAACTGAGCCAGCTTCTTCCACTCGTGAGGCTTAAACTCATTGTAAGCGAGCTTCCACATAGCTGATCTCAACTGACTGGTTTTTGAACTATGATCTTGCTTAAACGTTAGACAAACATCTTCATGTTCCTCTTGGTTAATGTCTTTTATTACCTGCAAAACACAAGATACGGTGACATAAGAATCATGACGTGTCAGAATTCTGTTTATAGTTTTCATGCAAAGTAAAATAATGTTGCAGAATCTTGTAATACCTGTTTATTGGACTAGCAGTATTTTGTAACAACATGCTTTCCAGTGTCCGATGTCCTGGGTGTTGCTCATCCCTGTCTTAACCCCGATTATAGACCGCATTCCCACTTTAAAGACTTAAAACTTAAAGTAGGGGGGGGAGTGCGGCTTCTAATCGGGCCAATATGGGACTATGTCATGCTTGCAAATAGAGTGAAGCTATTAAGACATGCTTTGTTGGGTTGAATAACTGTTGTGCCCCATTACAGCTCACTGAAAAGACACACAATCTACCTTTTTCCATTCATAGTATCTTTCTGCTTTAATAATCATATCCACAATGAGGGTATGATTGCTTCTTGCTGCCACACCAAGAGCTGTTTTTCCTTTCTGTCAAAAAAAGGAACATTGTCATTTAGTTTGAAAGCTTAAAGTACATTATGTCAGGATTAGAAAAAAGTCTTAATATTAGTGGATGCCCCTGCTTATTTGACATCCTGATCAGGTTATTTTGGATGGCATGAGCATATCCTTAATTCCTGGCCTGACAACTCAGGCCAGGGTAATAATGTGTTAATAAGTACCCATGTGATCAAAGTCCCCAGGCAGGACTCAAACGTCAAGATATGATGTATCATCTCCTGTCTTGCCCATGTGTTGGCTGGTGTAGTACTCATGTAAGTTGTGTAATGGGTTACACATATATATTCATGGGTTACTCTTATCCTCTGGCTGCCATGTGGTTAAATGGATTCTGATGTTCATTTTAATACAATAATTGATTTGCATGCCCTAATTATTGGGACGACTTGGTTTTGCTTTTCATTGATTTAGCTGCTGGGATGTCCCAGACAATATAGATTGTGTGCTTTAAATAGCATGGTTTTACAGTAAATAAGACCCGTACAAATAATAAATCTGATTACGGTCATAGAGTTTTAAGATATTGCTATTGTTTGTAACAACTTTGTGGGCATAAAGATACAACATCTTATCCTTTATTTAAATACTGATTCTTAAAGAGACACTCCAGATATCATATGCACTAACCGAGTACCCCCTTTAAATCAACATTTCCCCTTTAAAATGCATGAAGAAAATGATCAAAATATCCCCATGCCTTCTTTCTCAACCCCACAGCTTCTTGGAAAATTAACTAAAATTAGAATTAGCTTCTTCCATTTTAGACCAATTATGGCACAGTATATACATATTTATCACACAGGTAACCTGAATTTTTGCCACCTGACAATCACAGACAATGACGTAAAACATTATCCACATGTCATTACCTTGTCTGCCATTCTAAGGTCACATCCAGCTCTCAGGAGCTTCTCCACCAGATCTGTGATCTTGAGTTCAGCTGCTAGATGCAGTGGAGTTTGTTGTCTCTGGAGAAAAAAATACAATGAAAAATATTCTTAAAGGGGCTGTTACACCTAGAATAACATATACAATGTTTATAGCTAAGTGTTGGACTATGAGAAATTACATCTCTACTACTACTCCATCACTTCAAACTATACACAATGGCTACTGTCAGTGAAGAAACTGGTATGTGTTACAAATGTTCCTCATCTAACCTGATAGACATCGAGAAGTAATGTTTCACAGACGTATACTGTTCTATTTGAACAATTTACAATTGTTAACAACAACGAAAGTGTATTCGGGGCAGCAATCTTAAACACTTTGGTCTAAGGATTTCATGATTACTCCTTTCATTTGACGGAAGCTTTAAAAGGAGAATGGTGGTAAGGTCAGGTCAGTAGAATTAGGTTTTTGCCATCATCTTCTATGGAATTCACTTAGAACATCATTAAAGTAAGATAGTCCTCTAGCTTTAAACCAAATATTTTCAAAATAATTACACTGACAAAAAAAGTAAAAGCACAAAGTATAGGTAATTATATTAGATTACTTTAATGGAGCTAGCAGCTGTAGAAGGACAGATACTTCTAAAAAGTAGTATTTAGTTTTGTGTTTTTTTCTTGCTGTTTCGCCTGATGTTGATCTAATTACACCTTGAAAAAGCCATTTGCTGACGAAACATGTTTAGGTGAGGCTGGATGTGCAACCCACACAATTGCATATGGCATGATCGGATGGAAGCATAGAACAGAGGTCCAGTAGCAGAAGAAACATACTCTTTGTTTAGCATACATTAGGATTTTATAATGCGGGTGGCACAGCAGAGAAAGCAAAGGACATTTTAAAACAAGTACGGCCATAAGAAATGTATAATAAGGCCTTATTGTTTCTGGCTATAAGGCTAATCCTCAGAATCTGGAGATATTTGAACCAATCCAATGATATAGACTTGTGGACATGATTCATATTGGACTTTTTATGATTATTGCTGTTCAGCCCACTATTACAAGCGTATAATTAAACACAAGGATTCATTGTATTTGGTTTTTTTTCTGATATTAAACTTAAAATTAAATTTTAAAGTTCAAATGGGTGCTTACTTACAGTGTTGATGGCATTTATATCATATCCACCTTCCAGAAGAACATCCACTATTTCCATCTGATTATTTAGGATAGCCAAATGTAATGGAGGGTTTTTATCCTGCATAGAAAATAAATATAAAATGTCAAATGAAGCTAAAAGCAAATATCCAATCTCCTTTTCTTCTGATTAACATAATCCTGTATAACATTCACATCGCTTAAATTCTGGCACTGAAATCTTTAATACATTTAAATATTCACAGAGTTCCATATTCTTGTAGCAATTTCTTTTTATTTATTTATTTATTTACTTGTCACCCTTTACCCATCAATCATAGGCCCACTAAACATAGGCAATATAGATCAATAAAAATAGTAAGAACTTTACAAAAACACAAACTTATTCGTAAAAAGGGTACATATACCTTCAGGGCCCAAAAACGAGACAGCAAAACACCCAATTTTTTGTCACTCAAACAACATACAACAGACATATAGAAAAAGTGTCTGCGCAAGATCCACACATAATCATTGTTTACGCTCACAACAGGGTTACAATAAAGTATAACCCATAAAATGGTGCAACAGCTTTCAATAATATTAAATACTGTAAACGTAGATGTGTCCACTCGCGTGGTTTTGAGCAGACACACTGTTCAATCACTCAGCTTTCACAGCCACCCTTGAGTATCACTCTCAGCCAGAGCTTTTCATCCGCTAGTAATAAGGAATCACCACTGGAAGAAGAGAGAATAATCTTTTTGATACAAAGATATTGCTATTTATTAAAATAAAAGGCAAAAAGCAACCACGCCTGCATGTATTTCACATTTTTTTTCTCATCCTCAGTAACGGATAACACTTCCAGGGAGCTTACTAAATTTCTATTGTCGCCAACTAATTTGAAGAGTTAGTGGGTTAATATTTTTACATGATGGATTATTTTTGCACCTGATGAAGCCGTTGGACACGTGTAGTGCTGTCACAAGACTTACCAGATAAGTAAGGCAGTCAGAAGACACGGGAGTTTCTATTATCCAGTATTGAGGATGGAAAAAATGAGAAATATCTGAGTTATTTTTACCACAGACATTGATGTCTTTTGCCCTTTATTTTAATACGTTTGCATCAGAGATTATTCTCTCTATTTCCTGTAGCGGTTCCTTGATATCAATGGATGGCTGATACCATATCGTACATTTAGAAATACCGTACTAAAAGATTAAGAAGAAAGCTGGATGTAGCTGTAGTCATCCATTACAACATGGGAGTTTTTAGACAAAGTGAATACCTTTTATTGGGCCAACATAGAAAAAGAAGTAAAGTCACATTTCTGATTTTTTTTGTATGTTGGCCCAATAAAAAATACAATGAATATGCTAATAAGTAGATACATCAGTTTTAACATTCAACAAATAAGAGAATCAGAATAAGAGGGCATAATTTAACGGTAGAGAGTAGAAACCTGAAGAGTAAATAAACTTCCAGTGAAAATAACAAAGGCAAACAAAGCACAGGAATTCCAGAAACCTGCTCGGAGTTAATCTAAGGAAAGTGGAAAGTAAAGGGCAGACTAGTTGGGTCAACTGGTTAATTACGCTGTCTGTCATATCTATCTATCTGTCTGTCTGTCTATCTAGCCATCCTTATACTGTAGCTGTACTGTGAGTTATTTGAAGCATATGAAGAGCCCTGTGTGTTGCATTATTTTTTTTTCAAACCATTCATCTATTTCTAAAATATTTCTGATAGTTCTATAATTAAACTGCAATCACAAGGAGGAGTACTGGAGGAGGCAGACAGTCCAACTATAAAAAAAAATCAAAGACTCTCGCTGTGGATCAGTATAAGTAGATGATCACTGGCAGAGCCTATTAAGCTCCGAGTCTGGTGTAAGAGATAGCTCAAGCTTTTTTCCCATGAACTTGGACTCTCCTTCCTGCCTGGGAAAATTACAGATTTATCACCACTGTATACTAGCCAATAGTTTTTCACGGAAGCATATTTTATCGTCTTTTACAAAGAAACATTTATATGACAATAAGTAGCAATAACAATATAACACTTCTCTTTTGTTATTTGCCATCCTGTTCGTTTCAGGTGTTCTATCGTTTTAGTTGCAAATCCCTTTTGCGAATGATAAATTAGGATTACTATATATAAATATATATTTCTTTAACTTTTTTTTAAAAAATAAGGCTTTTCACGGCTAATGGGTAAACATAAGGAAAATAAGATGAAATCATTGCAATAATACAAAGAAAGAATAAAATAAAGAAGAAAAAAATACATACAAATTAATAAAAAATATCTGCCAAGCACATATTCCCACTGAATATACTATGTGTATTTCCATTTTCATATTCCACGGGACATTTCGCAGAATTAAGCTGCACTTCCTTTCTGTGCCGCAACATTTAATATACAAAAGAGAACAGGCTGATATGGAGCCATAGGTAAAATTGTGAAATATACATACAAATATAAATGTTCATTTGGGGTCACTTAGAAATGTCCTCGTTTTTGAAAGAACATTGTGTCCAATAAAATAACATAAATGTATCAGAAATATAGTGTAGACATTCTTAATGTTGTAAATGACTATTGTACCTGGTAACCGCTGATTTTTATTGGAATATCTTCACAGGCCCTTTATCAGCATCCATCACTGTTGTGTTCCAATGGCCTTCTTTTCCATGAAAACAGCTACGTGACCCCAAACTTTTGAATGGTAGTGTATATAGGTTTTAGGGTCCATGACCATTATATCCTAACGCTTGCTAGCTAGCTTTACCTTGTTGATTAAGTGAGGGTAACTGTTATTTTACAAGGGCATTCAAGTCCTGTTTTAGGAAGTCTAGCAGTCCATTTTTCATTCAAAAGAAGTTTGTAGGGTCCACTTCTGTGGACTTAAGTATCAAATGAACACCTTCTGTATCACGTACAAGGCTGGCTGGTCGGTAAGAAAGCCCTAGGCAGCTGCTAGAAGCACCTAGTGACAGGAGCACTTTTTAACGAAGGGAGCTTTGGAACGGCGTACATACCTTTAACCTTTCTGTGGCATCCTCATATGGGATGTGCCCAGAAGGCCAACTATGTATATCATACGTGGTGGCATGGAGACTATAACTGGTCTTGATCTCTGCTTTCTGCAGACTTAATATAGTAATTCCTCCTTCCGGGTAGATGACTGTAATTGTCTTTGTCAAAAATGACAAAAGCCATCATTATTATTAATATTTTGGGAACAATGTTGGAGAGAACACTTTAGGTAAAATAAAATTATTTGTTTTTAAGCATTAAAATTATTACAAACCATGCGCTCTAAAAGAATGATGTATATGTGTGTTCCACATAATTTGTGTTACAGTACAACAGTGTTTTTACTTACATTAAGTTTAGGAGCGAGGTCAACATTTCTGGCAAGGAGGAAGTGAATCAGATTTTTGTGTCCATTCTGGGCTGCTATGTGTAATGCACTGTAATCATCCTAAACAGAAATGGAAAGTAGGTAAGAGTTTTATTATGAATACATAAGCAAAACACACATAACATGATATCCCAAACCTCTACAACAAATACTGTAAGTCCCTTTAATAGTCCATCAAAATGTTATTGGGGGTTATCGAAAAGGGTCTTGTTAGCGTCTTGAAGCTGAAAATAACTACAAGCAATTATATATAATATATTATTTTCAAAATATTCATATATGTTTAAGTATGTAAATAGAATTAATAGGATTAATAATGATCATCACTCAATTAAAATGCATTAGTACTGCCCTAGAAATTTCAGTGCCGCCTAGAATCATCAGCACATTACTGCATTTTGTTTTATGGGGTTTTTTTTTGCTGTTTTGCATCCTTTAATGAAATGGCATAAGGTGCCCTTTATCCCTTCAGCCTTGAGCATGATATACACTTAACTCTATAGACAAATGCAGCTAAGGCTATTTAGTTTCAAGAACATGCATTATACAAGGTGGTTAGTTCTACAATACTTTATGCAAACCTTGGTTCTAATGTTGATATCACTTCCAGCCTTCAGTAGAAGATCGGCACAAACTTCATGTCCTCCTTCAACAGCCAAGTAAAACGGAGTGGCGCTATTCTGATTAAAAATGACACAGGAGGGTTAGAGAACTGTGGTATAAATATAATGTTATCCAGCTACATACATTTATACAAGGAAACCCCATTATACTTATTACTATTTTTCATTGAAGTCTCCTTAGCCTCCAATGCTTTGTAGAGTATTTTTGTTGAGGAACATTCTCTAGAGCTACTTGGCCCCTCCACTTTCCATACACCAGCATGCTAGTTTAGTATGTAAGATATATAACTGCTTTTCATGGGAAAGTCCTTCTTTTCAGGAACTGTCCTACTTTTGCGGGCAATAGGAATCATGGAAATCCTGTTATCGTCCATTGAAAAAATGAAATAAGGAGCGTAGCATTCAGGTCTCCACCTTTCCCCCACAATCTCTGTGGAATCTCACCAATATTAACATGTAGCACTGATGAACAGGGGGGCAGGAGATCTACGTGGAATACCGGGGTATTGCATCCGTTCCAAACTAAGCGCTCATTTATAAAGCATGCCTATTACGTGCTTCCGTAATCTGCCCCACAGATTTCTCTGGTTTGAAGAGATTAGGTAACCAAAAGAAGCCCTTTTGGGGGATTACTGCCAATTTCACATAAATATGTAATATTTACCTTTATGTTAATACACTTGCTTTTTTGTATGTATACAGTATATTGGTCAATCAGCATCACCCAAAAAATGAATTTATATGCTTTTTAGGGAGTGCTTCCGTTTTTTGTATTTTTCATAAACCTGCTCTTCCCATGAGTATATTATGAGCTGGGTACGGCTATCCTAACCGTATTTGTTTAGGAAAGCAATATGCATGTTATTGATTATATACGTCACAAAATAAACTTAAAAAACGACATAAGCCTTGGTTATTAATGAAATAAGATGTTTTAACCTCAGATATTTATTTTAGCTCTGTGACATTGTGTAAAAGCAAATTCATATTACACAGACTGCAGCATTTGATATTGTAAACAGTTTACAAACCAGATTAAGGTAGATTTAATGTAGAGGAGATAATAATGTAAGTAACCTGGTATATAGTAGGGAGGCCAGCTGAAAACTCGCAAAACATATCGCTGGCAGCTACAGTCTGACAGCTGAAGAGCCGTTAGAGGCCCGACTCAACTGCTTGACATGTATTCACCCCTCAATAGACACCTTTTCTGGAACGAATAGTCTTAAGTAGATACTTGGGTAAACAGATAGACTGCCAAACTGTGTAAATATTTGGAGTGAGGAATTTGGAGGAGTAAAATTCCAGAAAGAGGTGCAGCATGACTCTGGTCCAAAGCAGACTGTGGGAACTCTAATTTTAAGAGTGTAAATGAAATAGGTGGGAACCAGATGTTCCTTCAGATTGCTGGGGATTATATAGGACTTTAGAAGTCAATACGTTTAATTGCAAAATCATGCTTCTGACCCAGTGCCCTATACCTAAAAATGTGGGTTCATCACAAGCCAGGTGGTAGCGCAAAATGTTCATGCATATTTCACTGAGCAATTAAAATAATATTTAAAAGCCTTCATATAAAAATATTTATTGGAATGAGGGCTGGATTTCCCTCTAACGAGGGTCAGGTCTGAGTAATTGAACTTTGTGTGTTTTTTGTTGTTTAGAATGAAGTAATTTGTTGTTTAACTCTAAACAGGGGCGATCGAAAAAAACAAAAATAGTTCAGTATTGTATTATTTAATTTTCTTTAGTTTTTCAGTTTGGTAATGTCTTTTAAATGAGCAGCAATGAGTATCCAATGTTAGTTTGGACAAATGGCTGTTAGTATGGCTGTTAGTTATTGTGAAGCACGTGTTATTGTTCCATGTATATACAGAGCCAGAGGGGCTCTTAATTAAGGAAATCCATTGAATTTTTACCTCATTTGGGTCATCAATATTTTCCCAAAGGTTTATTAAAACTTCTACCACATCATTGTGTCCATTGCTGGCAGCCAGGTGAAGGGCTGTGTTACCTTCCTGTGGGAGACAACAAGTGTGTAACACGCACAATGGTTACTGCAGTATTGGTATCAGAGAAGATTGCGCTTTTTAGTGACCATTGTTTATAGTATAAGGTCAATTAAGATTCCAAGGCCTCAGTCCCTTCATGTAATGGCAAACTAAGGCATCCTTAGTCCTAAATCTGGCTGAAGAGGACCTCTGAGGTCTTGTAAGGGCTTATATAACCTATGTAACAAAAATAACAAAAATGTAACAGTATCTGAGATTGGATGATGGATCTGTCTGTACTTATCAACATTGAGGAGATCATTAATTCAACCTACATATTACATTATATACATAAACAATCTTTAACTGTGATGTGGGGCAGGAGGCATTCACCTGAGAACATACCTTGTCTTTCTCGGAAGTAAACAGCTGAAAAGACAGAAGATTATTGATCATTTGCACATGTCCACTCTTTGCTGCCAGGTGAAAAGGTTTTCTTCCTTTCTGCAACATGAAACAGAAAATATTTTAAAGAAGCATATAAACTGAAATGCTTTTTTTTGCTCTGATAGCAGATTAATTGGAAAAATTCACATATCTGTGACACGGGCCTGTATGTGTGCATTTCAAAATGCAAAAAAAACAAGTTGTACGCCACTTTTCCTTAGCCTCTTCCACAGACAGTGAGTAGCATATTATATAATATTTACTTAGCCCACTTGCAAATGTAGTCTGTCATGTATTTATTCTAACCTGAGCAGTGTAATACTTTTCTCACAGAAAAGCCATTTGCTGGAAAGGGTTAAATTGTTCCCAAGAAACCCAGAAATTATTCTTAAATTGCTCATTTTCACATTTCACAGCCATAGAAGGTGGGGGCCATGGACTGCCCTACTCTGCTCTAGATCTATAGTAAAGTTGCCCTATAGTAAAGAATAAGATTTCCATTTCCGATGGTCTACTGGCCGACATGCAGCTGCATTCAGCCATGGCTGGGAAGATCCTAATGCTCCAAGTGTCAAAAGTATGCGCCAGGGATTGTGTAAGAGGAGCATTTGGCAAATAGATGTGACTTATATGAGGCGGATTGCATTTAAGACTGAAGGTAGAACTTTCAAGTAATGTTATCCAAGTTTAAATATGATAAAATTATAACATAAGTGACTTAAATGAGGTGGTCTGCATTCAATGCTAAAGCTAGAAGTTTAAATTATACACCTTTAAATATATTAAAATATATATCTGACTTATATGGGGGTTTCTGTATTTTTAAAGTATACACATTTTTGCATGATATACCGTAATTATAATGAGATTGCATATGGTTAACAGATTTAATATATTTTGTTTTTCTCTAATTATGCACTATATTTTGTAATGTACAAAGACCATAAAATCTGTTTTTAACAATAACACAAGAACACTTTTTTAAATGTAAATACACAATTCAGCTTGGGATGTTGTAATTTTCATGGGACATTTTTGTTGTGTTAAAGCTTTCTCAATGTAGGGTACAGTAAGCAATTTATTGCAAAACCTATTGTAAATTTCAAGAAGACAGAACTGCATTATTGTAAGCGGCATTCTTTATATACACGCTGAAGCCCTGGCTTGTATTTAGAACACATATGGAAACATATGGAGCCCCATGAGTGCAATATAGGGCCATATAATAAAACCTCTCAACACATAACTTTGTCGTCTCACTATTTACTTTTTTGAAAATAACTGATGCTAAAATCATAGCTACGCCTAGGTAAAAGCCAATAATGGGAAGGCAATTGGCTGCTGATCAGTAAAAGTAACTTCAAACAATCCTTGGTTTACATTCTAATCAATTATCTGAGGAGTAACAACTTTCAACGTTCTGTTCTATTGAAATGACACATAGAATTGATATGTACACCTGCACTCTGTTCTCTCAGGAGAAGACTGGCAGTGATAATTAGTAGGTCTCTAATGGTGCTGAAGGGACCTGAGCAGAAGAGATCTGTGGCGCTGTTGGAAATTAGTATTTAGTTCATACTAAATGACATACTATACGACGCAATGTAGAGTCACAGAAGCTTTCTGGACCTGGCAGGTCAAATGGAATTCTCCAAATGGAATAACCATCTCTGAAGATTTATGTCATTCTACACAATTTTCTTTGCTGGCCTAATAAAACATATCACCTTCGTATAAAGGATAATATGACAATATCCATTTCCTATGGGAGGAATATTAACTGCATCGTGATCCTACTACTGACCTTATGAGCCACTGAAAGCCCACATTAAATTCTAATAAAACTAATTTGTATGCCTGTGACAGCTTCGCAACATGCATTTATTAGCACAGCAAACACTGGACAATAAATGCAGTGTGTTGTCCTAAGGTATGCAGTGTTTTTGTTCTATTATGCAACTTGAATATTTTGTAAATAAAAGCATAAAATGCAGAAATATTACAAATATAATTTCAAAGATATGTTGTACAGTTTTTAGAATAGGCTTTTTAATGTAAATAGTCACATAATATTTGTGCATAGGTAGAGGTATCCTTATGGCCTGCATGCTTAAAAATTGAACTACCCAGTAAATATAGAATGTATATCGGGCCCAGCACTCAAACAGTTAAGTTTGAGCAGATTTTTAAATGGAGGTTATCTCGTCCATCATCTTTACTGTTATGTTCAGGTGCTTGGCAAAAGTATACCGCGAGGCAGGCAGGGATAGTGGCGATTGATCAGGTAGGTTAAGGTACACAAATACATTAGTTTAGGCAGATTATGGGGTTAAAATTTTAGCGCAGCATGAAGGCTTTTCAATCAGCGGGAAATCATGCTACGAAGAACCTCCTGCCCCTTCTTCATATTTTTGTCTCCTTTACAGAGGGAGGTAAGATTTCCCCTGGAATACATTAACTCGGGAATCTATATAAGTTTTTTATATGTATGTTTGGGTTTTTCAATATGTATCAGTTTTTTTTTTCAATTTTAGTATTTATTTTGTTTCGTTATTAATTGTGCGGCCTGCAACATAAATGATACCTCTCGTCACGGTATTTTAGACATCTTATGATTAGCTTAGCTGTATACCTCATCCTCTACATTCAGGTCATTCAGCTGTAGCTCCTTAAGAAGATAATCCACAATGTCATTCTTATTGTTCTCAGCAGCAAAATGGAGGATGTTCATTCCATCCTACAAAGTATAAACGGGTTAAGTAATTAAATATATGTTATACTTTAACCACTACAGGCGCCATATTACAGGCTTTCATCACTGTTAGCAGTTCTGCTGTTATTTGCAAATACGGGGTGAGTATATGAAAACTCGCCTAATAAATAGGTTATATCCTACAAATGGCCGGAACTTCTGGTGACGTCCTCTCCCCAGATCCCCCAATCCTCACCGAAAGCGCCACCATTTTGCCCTAAGGTGAACTTTAGGCTTTTTCGGTGACGTCCTCTTTCCCAATTGGAGGATCTGGGGAGAGGACGTAACTGGAAAAACATCATTTTGGCGGAAGTTCACTCTAGGCTATGTCCACGGAAATGGATATACACTCATACACGGCAAATATTCTACATTTCTAGAGAATGAGGGTTCAGATCCTACAGAGTGGCACTTATAGAGTAGAATGTGCACGTTGCTCAGTATGGAAGAAACAAGCAGCAATAATATAATTATGGTTATTTACTACAGTAGAAAATAGTGCACTTCCTAACTTTAATTACTCTACTGTATAAATAATGTATATATAATTCAAGATGTGGATATTTTAATCTTGGAAAGTAGGTGTTTATACGAATCAAAATTAAAATTATTCGTAAATATATTCTGCAAGTAAATGAAAACGGATTTATAAAGGACACAAACCTCATTTGTAGACTTCTGATTGGCACCTGCCTTTATTAACATTTGGAAGACAGTGAGATCAGCAGACCAGGCAGCCAGATGAAGCACACTGAGGCCATGCTTAAAGAAACGAGATTGATGATGTCACAGCAAATCATTTAATAGAGAAATCAGATTTTGACTGAAAAATGTGACATATGATTGGTTTCACTGGTTCATTCATCTGCAAGTTGCAACAGTTTCATGTTTTTTAACAAAATTAAGCGGTTACTTTTTTATGGGGCCATCCAGCACACTGAAACAATGCCTGGTGTATCACAGTTCCTGCTCAGAGTGGAACCCCAGACCTTCACCACAAGAGGCCTTTGTTTATATTTGCATTTGATTATATGATTTATCCTAACATGACCTTTTCAAAGGAGACGCCACAGTTTTAACCTGAGGGGGAATCAGTTGGAAGGTTAACAAGGCTCTAAGGATTGATATACATCAATTAAAATAAAATTTTAAAAATGACTGACATAAAAAAATAAACAATAAACATGCTCAACGCCAGTAGATTCTGAAATGGCCTCTGGTTGCATCTGGATGATCTTGTGCACCAACAACCCAAAGTGGTTAGTTTGATGCAGATATGTGAGAACATGGAACGCAAGAACAGTACCTATGTACAGGAACACCTGCCTAACCCTAGGCCACATCATGACACCTGTGGAGCTCATCATTGTATAGCATCTAAAAAGAAAGGAATGTACATTCCCAGAATGGACTATATCACATGATGAAACTAATGAGTTTAGAAATAACTTTCCTCGAGTATAACATGAATTCTCAAGATACCTACAGGGCACAAATTTGCTAATTAAATTCTGAACTGGTCACTTGTGGGAAATGAAAGGCAATTTTACAGACCCTTTAGGAATGCACCTGTAGAATAGCATTTTAACACGTAGGACAAGTGATGGGAGTTTACCAAGCAATCCTTAACTTTTTTTATTGGTTCGGCTAGGATCACTTGATATGGATAATGGACCCATTACATGTTGGTAGAAGCTAATACAATGAAGAAATTTAAACATGCATGGGATAGACGTAACACTATTCTAAGCTTAAAACTCGGAACTGATTAAGGTCTGACACAAATTCTCTGTTTCTATGTTACCCATGTTCTACACACACTCCCCTTACACATATATCATCCCCAGACATGGAACCTTTATGGAACCCGGTGTAAATATAAGTTGAGATCCCTTCCCTTAAGTGATTAGATATGACTCCTTAAAAGCAGAAGGAGACCCCCATTACATTGCACCGTTGCTAAATCTATCTGTAAGGAGCAGAATCCGAGTGCAAAGAGTAAAGAGAATCTATGAGCTCATTATTATGATACAGTATTCATTCAATTAGCTGCATGATTAACATTAGGAGTGTATCATAGTTATTGGTGCTGGGTATGTGTATATTTGCACTAAACAATGTGCATCTTTGTCCATTTGGAATAATACCGAATGAGGTACGTACCTTATCAGTCATATCTACTCTGGCTTTATGTCCCAGGAGAAATGACACTGCTTGTATATGATTCCCTGCCACGGCAAAGTGAAGAGCTGTGCGATTCAGCTATACAGACAATGCAATACAGTATTACATATTTACAAAAATAGATTTATACAGGAAAGTTACATGGTTATGATTGGTGACCTCACACTACATTGGACTACTAAAAATACTTGATCTAATGTGTCCTGATACAATTTAACCTGAGTTTGCTGAATGGTAGTAAACATACGTTTTTAGTGAGTTATTAATTTTTATTACTGTTAACCATTGTGAAAAATGAAGTCTCAAGATGCATTTATGGAAGAAAATGTACATATGTGTACAAGATTATAAGCTTGCAAGAGCAGGACTCTCTTCTCTCTCTGTACTATTATGTCTTAATATGTGTTAATGTTATTATAAAATTGGATACCTGACTGTTATCAAGAAATTAACTTTTGTGTACAATGAAACTCACGTTATTTCTAGCGTTAATGTTAACTTTTTGTTCCTTGAGCTTGGTCATGGTTGGCACATCATTTTTCTTAGCAGCTTGATGGAATTCCATTTCTTTTTGCAGCACTGCAATAAATATAATAATGTATTAGGTTATTATTTACAAACATGAGAACATTAATTTCAGGTGGAGGAAGTAATATGCCCTGGAGTCATAAGTGAGAAATAGGGGATGCTGCAGTGCTGGCAGGGCCATCTGATGCCCTTTGTGAAGACTAATCTACGGTGGATATAAAAAGTCTACACACCCCTGTTAAAATGCCAGGTTCTTGTGATTTTAAAGAACGAGACAAAGATAAATCATGTCAGAACATTTTCCACCTTTAATGTGACCTTATAACGTGAACAATTCAATTGCAAAACAAGCTGAAATCTTTGAAGGGGGTAAATTTTTTTTTTTAAAACTCACAATAACCTGGCTGAGTAAGTGTGCACACCCTTAAACTAATACTTTGTTGAAGCACCTTTTGATTTTATTACAGCAATCAGTTTTTTTGGGTAGGAGTCTATTAGCATGGCACATTTTGACGTGGCAATATATACCCACTCTCCTTTACAAACGTGCTCCAAATCTGTCAGACTGCGAGGACATCTCCTGTGCACAGCCCTCTTCAGATCACCCCACAGATGTTCAGTTGGATTCTGGCTGGGCCGTTCCAAAACATTAATCTTCTTCTGGTAAAGCCATGCTTTTGTGGATTTGGATGTGTGCTTTGGGTCGTTGTCGTGCTGAAAGGTGAACTTCCTCTTCCTCACGGATGCCTGAAGGTTTTGTGCCAAAATTGCCTGGTATTTGGAACTGTT
>VKOC01005577.1:0-37279 GCA_009364415.1 Spea multiplicata | reverse complement strand
CAGGTCATACACTGTTTATGTGGTTTTCATGTAAATACTACTATAGCAAATCTGCAAACATTGGTCTCCCAAGAGGAAAATTGCACCCGAACCCCAGGACTCAAAGGGTTAAAACGTACATATGATGGCTGAGATGTCTTTTTAAGCAGAGGCTACCCTTTGACAGCGTCCGACTGCTGTGCTGTAATAACCACACACAAACATTTCTGCATATTGACAAACCCGCAATAATATACAGATTTTCTCCGCACCACTTTTTAGTGCATAGCCCTGGAGTGCTGCTGTTGGAGATCAGATCAGCTAAAGGAATAGTGATAAAAGTAAACAATGCAGATGGATCTGGGGCTTAGAAATGGTATCTCCAAATGAAGAGTGCTGTAAACAGCTCACTTCTGTCCATTCACTTTACACTACAATGTAACATCTGGCATAATAGCTCGAAAGCACAGTTCCGCTTGCTAAAAAAAAAGAGAACTTTTAAAGCGGTGAGGACCTCCAGTGGTAGTCCCACATTATTTTCTGTTAGTTTATAATACATTATTGAATAGGCAGCTCATGGGGATACCTTTATTTCTTTTGTTACTTGAATATATAGAATTGAGTATTTACAGCGAACACATAAACTGAAAGGTTTCTACCTTTCTACATTATTGATTTAGCTGGACAAAAACTTTTGGCCACATTCAAGAATTCTGTACCTCCCACCACAAGTATTTGTGTATAAAGTATTGCACACACATAACCTCTAAATTCTAATTCCAGGAATTCAGTGGAGTACGGTGGTTGCGTTCATAGGATATAGGTAAAGTCAAAAAGAGAAGGCAGATGTCACTCTGTGATTGCATATGTTGTTATAATTAATAATGGTTTCATATTCACTTACAATATAAATATATATTTTCTTTGAGTCAGCAAAAAAGACATCTCTTTGTGGAAATGATTCATTTCATAGACTTACCATATAATTATTACAAATAGAATCTGCTTCTGTTATACAGTCGTTAGTGTACATTACTTTACTACGCATCCTCAGTAATAGGTAATCATGTAAAGTTCAAGTCTAAATGGCAACATCGTCTACTTAAAGGGAATTCCTTTTCTTTGCTCATCTTCTGGCAGCATTTGTTCCCAACCAATAAACCTATTTTTCCTTATAACATTTGGTATGTCTACACATGGTACTACATTGGTACTACAACCCGGATAACAATGCATATTCATGAACAGAAGTCAGGATACCCGACAGCCGCATAGGAACAAACTTGGACCAAAAAGAGGGATCAGGACAATACTATTACTTTTGGTCCAGGACACAGATGTAGAACCACAAAAACACATCTAGAGGCTTTTAGGCAGCTTTATCAATCCTACAAATCCATGCCGTTTGCATGCAGTATAAAGACATCCTGCTGATGGAGACAGAGAGGACAGTGGCACACTGCAGCAGCCCAGGACACCCACATTAAACCATAACCCACTTAAGCAACTATTCTTGGTATTGACAACCTTATTTTTCACTTTTGTATAATGGGCCCTTATTTGTGGTTTTCATTGAAATACTAATTGTTTCCCTAGAGAAAGTCAAGCCAGTCACATGAGCTCCTGCTTCCTTGTTGGTGCACCGTGACAAGGAAGGCAGAGAAAGCCCCCATCATTACCGACCCATTTACAAATGGTTGCTCCTTCGCATCTTGTGTGCCACGTGATCCTGAGTTTTGGGATATGATGTCAGACTGTGTAAAAGGATAGGTCTGTGTTTACATAGACCTCCATCCCCAAACTATGGCAGCTGTTGAGGTGTACCAAGAGACAGCTGCCAGGGGTCCTAAGAACATTTCTCAAATGCTCCATATTTTCAAGTGAAACTACGTTTCTGATGCACCCTGCTGGATGAACTTGCTTCCTAGTATGAAAGAGAACCTGATGGTGGAGCCCCTCACTACCACACTAGGCTGCTAAAAAGGCAGTATGAGCTCCTTAAGTCTCTGAACCCCTCTCCATTTCATTAATCCTTCACTTTCATTAATTCTCAGTCTTACCCTAATCTCTCTCCCACCATCTCAAAGTCTGCTCTATTCTGACAGATAGGTTTTATTTTTGATAAAACAAACGTTAATGGGCCATTTAACACATATGTGACTGTTGGCATTGAAGATTGACCGTTTACTCGTACTATCAGTTTGCTGTTTGCAACTTAAATTATTTGGTCCGCTAGATAAAATTGTAATCTCTAATACAGTACAACACAACACAGTGTGAACAATAGAAAATCCATAAAGAGCATTACAACAAATAAATTACTTAATGGGTTTATTTCTCTTTAATGCTTTTTCGCTTGTATTATACATGTGTCCATATAAAAGCTAAGTGAAAGCACTAATTTATGAAACATTCTTTAAATGCCCCAAAAAATAATTTTTTTTCATTAAACATCATAAGTATTTATTTTAAGGTCAAAAGTGGAATTGGAATATCCTACCACAGATATGATAACAGAGTTCTTATTCTAATGTTATTTAAGAATAAACAGAGCATTGGTCCCTTCTGTTTACTTTCTGCAAGCAAAAGTGAAACACATTCCAGTTTCAACCCCCATTACTACATCAGTCTGGCATAAAAGCACAATGGCTGAACATCTGCTGCAGTGAAACCTTTCTGTAATTCAACAATGCATGGTTCAACAAAGAAAAGGGCCAAAGACGCACATCCTTCAGTGTCTAAAATTAGGCAATATGCATTGGTTAACGGCAGCCATTTAAAAATCTAAATCTCAGCTTTTAGTGGTAAGCTCTTGAGAATGCTTAAATATATTTTATTGCAGGCATCTTTAAGGAAAAGTATGAAGATTTATGTTATGAGAAACGCTTTCCTGTGCATTGTTTGTGAGCAATTATTTATTTGACGCTGTAATGCTGTGAAATGGAAGGGGTTAATTTGTGCTTTCTCAAAGCCCCTCAAGTCTTAAAGATAAATTCCCGCCATACTTTTTTTTTTTTGTTATGGTTGTTAAGGGACGTGTATGTAATATGTGTTACAAAGTACATGCCTACCCAACATGCTCTGCTATTTGAGAAGCTAGATATGGTGACCTGCTAGCATCTTGGAGATTGGAATGCGGCATCTGGTTATGTCACATGTAATGCTGCATGTGCTGTAGTCATGCAAATATGGATGACACAAATTATGTCAAATATCTTTGTTACAATATATTGTTGCAAATATAGCAAAATGCATTCATATTATCTAGCTTTATGTGTACCACTTCTGATGTCAGCTCAGGTTAGTACTGCCCTTTAGTGTCCAAAGTCTGGCAAGGAAACGTAAAACACAACTGTAGTAAACACTGGATGCACAGTGGGAATACCGGAAAAGAATAAACACCAATGCAAAGCTATATGTATGTTTCTTGCTCTTCTGCTTCAATTAATAAAAACCTACCCTGCTGACAATATATATATAAAAGAAAGTGGGCATTACCCTCCAATTTTATATATATTTATCTATATCTCTCTCTCTATATATATGTGTATTTTGATATGGCAACCCCCCAAGGCTGAGGACACATGGGGGTAGATTCGAGTTTGGGAGGGGGGCACTGATGGATTCCCGGGGGGACTCCTTGCCTGCCTGCCTGCCCAGCTCCCTCTTATGTCTGTCACCCTGTGCTCATTGGGGGCACATGGTGAGTGGGAAACCCCGTCTGATCTGCCCTAACGCAAGACTCCATGAACTAGCCGGCAATGGGGGCTCTACATGGCCGGAAACACTCCATACGCCTGACCGGGACCTAGCCGCAAATCCATGGAATTGTGCAGTGTCTGGGAACCACGGAGATGGGCGCAGACAATTGGAACTGCGTGGCTATGGACACTTGTTGTCCCACCATGTTGCTCGTTTGGGGTTACACTATGCTTGTGGTGGGAAACACTCTGGCCCGGCTACCGTGTGGACTATTCCCGGAGAAATTTTACGCCACTGTTGCTCAGGGTCCTGAGGACGGATCAAATTGCTGTTCCCAACACAGTTAGTTCCTGTTTTACCTCAATACGAGTTCTGTCTTGTTATTGGGGTAAGCCATAGTGCTGTCCTTGTCAGGACAGTAAAGCACTGTTTGGCATTGGTCTCTTTCAGCAGGATAATGCCCTACCACAAAGCAAAAATGGTTCAGGAATGATTTGAGGAACACAACAAGCAGTTCGAGGTGTTGAGTTGGCCTCCAAATTCCCCAGATCTCAATCCTATCGGGCATCTGTGGGATGTGCTGGACAAACAAGTCCGATCCATGGAGGCCCCACCTTGCAACTTACAGGACTTAAAGGATCTGATGCTAATGTCTTGGTGCCTGATACCACAGCACACCTTCAGAGTTCTAGTGGAGTCCCTGCCTCAACGGGTCAGGGATGTTCTGCCAGCAAAAGTTATGGCTGATCGGTGTTTATATAGTGTATATATATACTGCTACCGTCAGTAGTTGCAAAACTAATAGAAAGAATGCTAAAGGATTGGATTGTTAAATATCTGTAGTTAAATTCACAAGCTTACTACAGGGAGCTCCTGTCAAACTGAGTTAATTTGTTTTACTGGGTAAATAACATAATAGATCAGGGAAGAGCTGTTGATGTAGCCTACACAGATTTCGGTAAGGCATTTGTCACCGTCCCTCATAAAAAAATTATAAATAAAATTGCGGTCTTTGGATGTCAGAGTAGAATGGATAAGAAAATGATTGAGTGACAGGATGCAGAAGGTTGTAGTTAATGTTCAGGACTTCAGTGGGGTGCCTCAGGAATCAGTATTGGGACACTACTTTTTAATATTTTTATTAGTGATATTACAAAATGTCTAAATGGGAAGCTATGTCTTGTTGTAGATGATACAAAGGTCTGCAACAGGATAGACATTCCAGGTGGAAGAAGTCAAGTCAAATGGCAAATTACCAAAGTGAATTAGTAAACTGGCTGCTGCAGTTTAATCTTGCTAAAGTAATGCACTTGGGGTGTAAGAATCCCCAGGAAGAACAAAGCACTGGGGATACTGACATTGCAATACAGCGTTGGAAAAACAAGCATGGTGCTGGCTTGCATAGCGAGAGGCATTAGTAGGTGGAAGGAGGTGGTTTTGCCACGTTACAGATCTCTGGTCAGGCCTCACCTAGAGTACAGTGCTGGAGAAGTCCCGAAGGATATTGGCATTTTAGAGAAAGATAAAAGGATCTTCATATGTATAACTTGGAAGAAATACGAAAGAAGGAAGATGCAACCGAAAAAAAATAAAAAAAAAACCTTCCCCGGCTGTCAGAGTTCCCCGGCCACCCCGGTGAGGGGAACTCTGATCTCTCACAGCCGGGGAAGGTCTGCGCGATGGACGCAGACAACCTCCGCTGCTAACTGCACCTCCTCCGGAAGTTGTCTACACGAATCGCATAGAGCTCTACACGCTGCCCGGACTAAGCACCGGGGACTCAGAAGCACTAGTAAGTTGGGGGGGCATAACACAGGAGGATCCAGGTCCCCTGCATCGCTGCGGGTTGGATCTGTGATCTTAGTCTCATAGTCAGACCTATTTGAGGTCTGATTATAAGACGACTCCAATTATAAGACAAGGGGTATTTTTCAGAGCATTTGCTCTGGAAAAAACCTTGTCTTATAATCGAGCAAATGCGGTACTTAAAGGGATTTCACAAAGCACAGGAGGAATGCTTAATTGAAAGGAGCAATATTAGAGGGTCAGAGGCTTAGAGGTAATGTAAGGAAGTTCTACTTTACTTAGATGGTTGTAGAAAATGTACCAGTCTTCCAGCAGAAGTGGTGGAAGCTAATATAGTGAGGGAAATTAAACAGGCATGGGTTAGACATAAAGCTATCCTCACTATGGGAACAGACCATGGACTGATAGGGGTTTGAATCCCTTCCATCAGGAAAAAGTGAGCGGACTAGATAAGCTAAATGGTTCTTATCCGCAGTCACATTCTATGTTTCTAAGAGAAAGGAAGCCACATCTGCATTTGATGTGGTGCTCTCTACTTTTTATTCATATCATTACATTTTTAAATACAAAAATAGAGTTTGTTTTGAACATGCAAAAAAACCACAGACCAATCACTCAGACAATGCTCAATAAAGCTGGGTGCTAAAGAGTGAGATGAGACCTGGATAAGAACACAGAATAGGACAACAAAACAAGCTTCTGAGTTGAGTGCTGGGCTTGGACAGGTTGAGCAGGGAAGCAGGTGTGTGGGTGCAAGTGCCTGCTTTCACTTGCCCCATTTGTAATAGCATTATAGTATCTTCTGACATTTTATAAATAAAATGCAATGTAAAATATAATGCTAAGAGTGTGCATAGTGATGTATTCAATGGCATGGGAGCAAGTACAGTACAATGTTTTAGTGTAGTATAGTACAGTATACTAGAATATGAGACCATATAGAGCTGCCCAGTAGAATGCTTCTACTGGTGTGCTGCTGCTTTGGCACTTTGCACTTGCAGGCACTGAAAATAGGGTTAATGCGTAACATCTCATTCACTCTTCTCTGTCATCATCAAAGTTACAATTATATTTAGTATATCAGTTCAAATGAGTATTAAATGAGTCCAGCAACATCACAGGCCATAGACATCACAGCCTGTGAGGCAAGTTGGGCTGCCACTCATCAGGAGGTGCCACTCTGGAACCTCTCTCTCAATGTCTCTGTGCTGACTCCGCCAACTACTTTCTCGTCCGTCTCCTTTCCCGCAGCTCCGCTCCTTCTATTGCCTCTTGTTCTTCCTTCTTTTTTTGCTTCTCCCAGTTTCTTCTGTCTTTGTCCACTTCCACAATTGGAGGCTGTCCCCGCGCTTCCTCCCTTTTGCTGGAGCAGGGGCAGGCTGAGCCGGGGGGCAATTGACTCCCAGGCTGCCCTAAATGTAAATAAAACGCCGGCCGAGTAGACCGTCATGGCGATCTTAAATGTGGTCACAACCACCACGATCACTTCCACAGAGGCTCTGCCACTTACCTGTGCACTACTCGCTGTGCAAGCAGCGTCTTTTGTGCCACCCAGGACAAGCAGGACACCACCAGAGTCACGTGACTTTACATCACGTCTCATGACTCCGTTCCTGCTTTCTCGGGCGGTACAAAAGAAGAACGCAGGAGGGGTGCAGTGGCTCCTGAATAAGTCTGTGAGTGGTACAGAGAGTATGCGTGATTGAGGGAATGAATGAGTATATGTCAATGAGTGAATGAATGAATGTAAATGATAAGTATCTGTAAATGAGGAAATTAATATATGAATGAGCGAATGAATGTTTTGAATAATGAATGAATGAATACGCCTCTGATTGCATGGATGTATAAGTGGGGGGAAAGCATTGCACAGGAAGGCTTTTCAAGGATACCACAGGCAGGTTGTTTGGGGGCAAAGGTGGGATGTCCTATGCTTCCATTCTGGGTGTTGGGCAGATCCTGTGAGTGAAATCTGGGTGCTATAGGGGGGGCATTAATTCACAAGAGGGTGCTGGCTGGGGGCATCACATAAGTCAATACTAAAGGGCTGGGCGGTGGGATAAATATACAATGTGGGGCTAGATGGGGGCAATACACAAGGGTGTGGGTGCATTAGGGTGACTGCATTGGCCATGTTTTCTAGGACACATATAGCGTTTTCATTCTGCTGACTAGCCCAGATGCTGCCCTGCACTATGGAGGATGTATAGACTCATGGAAGGAACAAACTAGCCAGATATACATCCCCCATACTGCAGGGCAGCATTTTATCTATGCTGGCGGCATCAATACACAAGGGTAGCAACTGGGGCCATTACACAAAAGGAGGCAAAAACACTAAAAGGGAGGTCAACGACAAGGCAGTGTGGAAAATACTTTTTTTTATTGTTGTAGGTGAGTCTGTATGGTGGGTGTCAGAGCCTGTCCTGGTGTGTGTGTTTGGGTGTCAGTGTGGCAGAGCCTGTCCTGGTGTGTGTTTGGGTGTCGGTGTGGCAAGAGCCTGTCCTGGTGTGGGTGGTGTTTTGGGTGTCAGTTTGTGGCAGAGCCTTCCTGGTGTGTGTTTGGGTGTCGGTGTGGCAGAGCCTGTCCTGGTGTGTATTTTGATCAATCCTGTTTCTGGTACTTTAAACTTTCTGTCGGAATAAATGAACCTGCCTGTGCTGGGGTTCGTGTTTTGGGTTAAATTGGTGTGGCAGAGCCTGTCCTGTTGTGTGTGTTTGGGTGTCGGTGTGGCAGAGCCTGTCCTGGTGTGTATTTGATCATCTGTTTCCTGGTACTTTACTTTCTGTCGGAATAAATTGAACTAATTTTAACTATAGTCACTTTAAAGGACTATACTTTCTAGGCCCAGAAATCAGTGAGCAGAAAAGTGAAGGTTTTGTGTTATTTAATCTATTTCAATCTGCATATTTTATTAAAAAGGATTCGTCGTCCCGTGTTTGATGCCTTTTTTTTTAGTGTACTGACATGCTCCCAGTCCCATCACATTACATCAACATGTATTAGAAAATCAGGAAAATATGGGCATGGATGGTGGGCTGATTCGGTGGCGCAATGGGCCACTTGACTAGACTTGACCCCCTAGGCTGCCAGCCCTCCCCGTTGCTGAAGTACTGCGAGAGGACAGAATAATACAGAAGGAGACGTACAGAAACCCTAGTCTTATTCCACCAATCCGCCTTCATTATTCTGAGTACTTCTGCAAAAGAGCAGAGCCACAGGGACAGCCTCTCCCTTCAAATCTTTTACGGTCAGAATGGGTGGCCCGAGGCTCTGCCCTTTTTGCGGAAGTACTGCTTGGGAGGCCCTGCGTAGAACCATACAAAGAAAAAAAGAACAGAAGATGAAGGATGCAGAAACGGTCCAGCAAAGGCAGTAAAGACATCGGGGTGTCAAAAACTAGTATGCCCTGACTGATTCTAGTAGAAACAATGATGGTGATTATAAGTTTTAACAATTCTAGTGGTATCATCACAACAGCAAACAATGGACGGGTAAATATTTTGCATGCTTATTCTATTGGTTGCTATAGTGATTTTATCTCTAGCCATCAGAAATGGAGAAAATAGCTGCAAGTGTGTTTCCTGTAGGGGCGTCAATAATGTAGCAGCAGTAAATGCGATAATGATGTGACTAAAGTCAAATGACAGCTTGGGAAAACACAAGAGATAAGCATACAAACCAATTCAGGTGCAATATAATAAAAGAAGAGCTATTTGGTCGCCATGGGAACTGCATTATTTTTGCACCTTATACATTACTTATAGAGGCCTTTAAACGCTATCTTTAATGATGAGCGAAGTCAGCCTTATACTCAATTTAAAAAACACAGACAACAAAGGCAGTTCTTCGAGTACAATAGGAAATCACGGCCATTTCACTCCACTGCAACAGAGCGAAACAAGTCCACGCAGCCACATGACGTAATCACAGTACCTATGCTAGGTATAAGCCCTCCAATCGCAAACATATTTTCTTTCCACCTATTGGTCAAAATATTTTATAGACATTGAGAGGAGCCAATAATCAACAGGCGTAAGATCAATGCCCGTTACGTTAACGCCGTCCGCCAATAGAACAAGCAGTTGTTCTCCACCGCCTACTTCTTATTGGTTCGCCGCACGGAAGGCGTGATTGAGCACACTCTATATAGTTAAAGGACAAAGGACACAAAATTGGTCTTCTCGCTCGCCGCCATTTTAGGTTGGTCGTTAGTGCTTAAGCGTGTTAAAGCCAGTTTCTCAGTCAACATGTCTCGTGATAGATTCAGAAACCGTGGCGGTGGCGGAGGAGCTGGAATGAGTATATATCGGCGCGGTAGTAACGGCGGTCGTGGAATGGGGATGCACAACTTTCGCGGGCACGGTTATATGGAGCAGAACCGCGGGCCTCCACCACAGCATCAGAAGCCCCAACTTCAGCAACAGAAACCACCGCAGCAGCCTCCGACTCCCGAAACTCCAAAGCCGCTTCAAACGGCCGCAGCCAAACCTCAGACTCCCGCGCAGACCCCTGCAGCTTCTCCTCAGACAAAACCTCCCCAATCTCCGCAACAAAAGCCTGCAAACACCCCGCAGCAGCAGCCGCCGTCTACACCCGCGAAACCTACCACCCCTACACCAGCGCAACAGCAGCCTAAACCATCTCCCCAGCCTCAACAGAAAACCCCTCAGCAACAGCCTCCGCAGCAGCAAAAGACCCCTCAGCCGCCACAAAAGCCTCCGCAGCCACCGCAAAAAACACCGCAGCAGCAGCTGCCGCCTCCGCAACAGCAGAAAGGTCCGTCTCCGGCTATGAAGACGCCACAGCAGATGCAGCAACAGCAGCAGAGGCCCCGGCCAGGGCCTAACAGCCAGATCGGCCAGAAAAGGCCTTACCCTGGTCAGTCTCGATTCTCACAGGTGCCCCCGGCGCAGGGGCCCAGGGATGAAAAGCCGTTAGAGCAAACAACCTCTGAGGTGAGTGATCTGCTTTACGTTATGCTGAGTCCCGGGATGGGCTCGTTACTCTGTACTTTGACTAGATGGGTCGTCCGGCGTGTTTAGTTTAACGTATGAATGGCCGTTTACCGTTTTATAACTGGTTTGTATAACCCGTAGGCACACGTGTAACTGCGACCGAATCCTTCGCTATATGCTGTAGAAAGGGATTTTTTAACACATGTATTTCCTGTGGTTATAGCGAGAAAGACGCGGGCTTCGCTACAATGTATTTTTGTCGTGCGAGCTGGTATATGCGCTGCGTATTCGTGTGGCGTTACAGGAAGTGCCTAAGATGGCCGCCTGGGCTGTGGCTGCCTTTGTCTGGGCTCCATTTTGGGAGAACCTCCACCCCCCCTCTCCGTGTGATTAGCATTTATGTCTTTGGGCATTTAGTAATTCCCGATCGCATTAGCGATTTTTTGATGCATTAGCGCGTTTTAAGTAATTGCCATTTTATCTATGGGATAACTGGAATTTCTGATCGCGATCAATCCCTGAGGTGTGACCGCATTTGACTTGCAGATTTTGTGCGTGCTGGTGGCGGCTTGGTTAATGCTTTATTACATCTTCTTCTCTTCACAGGGTATTAAAGCTTCCTTGTCTCTGCTTCGACGGCCCGGAGAGAAGACCTACACCCAACGCTGCCGACTGTTTGTTGGGAACCTTCCGGCAGATATTACAGAGGAAGAGTTTAAAAAATTATTCGCTAAATATGGCGAGCCAGGGGAAGTCTTCATTAACAAAAGCAAAGGCTTTGGCTTTATTAAACTGGTAAGGATGTCATTTAGTTTATAATTGTTTTATGCATGGTAATGGTTGTAAGGGCTGCAGGCTTACAGCTAGGGCTTCCTAGATTTGTTCTAATAAACTAAGGTATTAAGATATGAAAAAATGTCATGGCATTGTGGCTCTGGGACTGCAGCCAATTAAGCCGAGGCCTATATGAAGAATAAAAGTGTGCTTTTTCCGTTGCTCATTGAATCTGTTAACAGATTATACAATTAAGATGGTTATTTGCGTTACTCTGCCCGCTGGCTATGCCTAAGCAGCCCCAGTGTCCTGTGCAATGGGCCAGTTACAAGAGACCTTTGTGTTCTCCCCCACACCCCTGCCCTATTTAATCTTCCATAAACCATCGACTAAGCTGTAACAGACCTTATTAATGGATGGCTTTTTTTCTGTGGGGGAGAGGCACTTGTCTTGGTGATGGTTGATGATTGAATACACACGTTAAGCTTGGGTGCATGTCTGAAGTGGACAAAGGCATGTGGCATAGACCCCCCTCCTCCATAATCGTAGGAGAGGTATATTATGCAGTTGAATGTTTCTTTCACATTTGCGATCTAAAAAACTGACGTATAAATATTAATGCTATTTATGTTCTCCCAGGAATCAAGAGCATTGTCAGAAATTGCAAAGGCAGAGCTTGATGATTACCCCATGAGGGGCAGGCAGCTACGAGTACGATTCGCCACACACTCTGCTGCACTTTCTGTACGCAACCTTTCTCCCTATGTGTCCAATGAACTCCTGGAAGAAGCTTTCAGCCAGTTTGGCCCAGTGGAAAGGGCTGTGGTTATTGTGGATGACAGAGGACGATCTACAGGAAAAGGAATAGTTGAATTTGCCGCAAAGCCTGCAGCTAGAAAAGCTCTGGAAAGATGCAATGAAGGCGTCTTTCTCCTAACAACGTACGTTTCCTTGTCTTTGTTGCTTGATGCACATCTATATATACTCTTAGGAACCTTGGATGTATTGCAAAGGCTGTTCTTGACGTGATTGTTATTATTTGCAGGACTCCAATGCCAGTTATAGTGGAGCCGCTTGAACAGTTTGATGCAGAGGATGGACTGCCTGAGAAACTTGCTCAGAAAAATCACTTGTACCAAAAGTGAGTATTAATGGTTTTACAATTTTTTTCCCCCCCTCCTTGAACATACAGTACTGCATATAGTATTACAGGTTAGCATTGGCAAATACTTCATTGCTACAATCTTACTGTATTGCTTACACATTAATTTCCTTTTTTCCGTGTGGCCACGCTTGGCCTGTTAATGGCAGTGCTCAGGTGATCTTGTTGATTGAAAGTTGAAAATATTTCCTCCATAGGTCTTCATTAATGAATAAGACTGAGTAATTCCATTTACCACAATGTGTTGACTTATCTAGTACATTGATCGTTCCCCCTACGAGGTTTTCATTGTTTAACTTCTTCATACCAGGGAACGTGAGATTCCTCCTCGGTTTGCTCAACATGGTACCTTTGAGTTTGAATATTCAAAGAGGTGGAAGTCTCTGGATGAGATGGAGAAGCAACAAAGGCAACAAGTGGAGAAAAACATTAAAGAAGCAAAAGAGAAACTTGAAAGTGAAATGGAAGACGCATACCATGAGCACCAAGCTAATCTCCTCCGCCAAGGTTAGTTTTGCCTTGTCCCTTGATTCCTAGAAAATGTTCCAGGTTATAAACTAGTAGAGGTGGCTAATGAAACACATCTCATTGTGCCTTCCACTCCATGTCCTATCCAAGAATTGATCTGCAAACATGCCCCTTAAATGTAAGACATTAAATCTGCTTACCCACTGTCAGCTTTTCATTTTAAATATTTGTTCCTTAGATTTAATGAGACGTCAAGAAGAGCTAAGACGTATGGAAGAAATTCACAACCAAGAAATGCAAAAGCGCAAGGAAATGCAGCTGAGGTCAGACTTATTCCATTTCTTGTCACTAATTGTCAAACAAGCCAATATTTAACATTTGTCCAGGTTGCTCCACTTTTTAATAGGTCTATAAAGGGCATAGTAGGAGTTTATAGCCTTGATGTACTAAACATTTGCCAGTCTAAAATTTGTGTTTATTAAATAGGCAAGAAGAAGAACGTCGCAGACGCGAAGAAGAGTTGTTACTCCGCCAGCGTGACATGGAAGAGCAAATGATGAGGCAGAGAGATGATTATCGTATGGGTTACATGGACCCCGTAAGTAACTGTTCTGTTGTCTGCCTATTACCTAAAACTGAAAGTCTTTCAAATATTAACAACTTTTTCCCCCCTTTCTTGCAATAGAGAGAACGGGAGATGCGCATGGGAGCAAATGCAATGGCTATGGGAGGTAATGTACACTTTTCATAGCTGTTACAAATGTTTTTTAGTATTGGGTCTAAAAAATAAATAAAATAAAATTACTTTTTAGATCCATACGGCTCTGCAGGCCAAAAGTATCCTCCGATTGGACCTGGCATGGGCTATGATGGCAATCCCGCTGTGGCACAAGCAGCTATGATGGGGGGCGACATGGTAACGTATCCAGTTTTAACTCGAAAGCATCTGTAGAAACACTTAGATCATCTTAAACTTCCTGAATGTCTTGCGCTTTTGCAACTACTTTAGTCTAACTTTTAACGTGATTCTGTTCTATGATTGGCCAAAAAGTAGCGTGTTCTTGGTTTCATAAATGTTTGACCCGTTACATGGTTGACCACATTATCTGGATATTCTTTCTTGGCTTCATCTATACCCACTAATGATTTGGATTTAGCTTGACTTATGAGGTATTTTGAAGGTTAAACAAATATGCGCAGTACAAACAAACGGTAGCAATCTATTAATGGAAGCTGCTGCCCCTGCTTTGGTACCCATTTATATATTTGGATGAGCATGGTTTATTTTTCTGGAAATATTGTTTTAAGTGATACACTAAATGGGGGTACTGTAATAGTGAAAACAATAACCATTCCGTTGAATGTGTAATGCATCCTAAATGCTTTTTAATGAGCTTACACTTTAACGCATATCACTGGGTGAATTTCCATCCACCCAATTTTGTGATGTAAAGACGGTAGACAAATCTCAACGAGCTGCACAAGGTGAAAACTCCAACTGAGTTGCGTTAGTTTGCACAGACATCACTGTGATGTGAGTGACAGGCGGGATACATGATGTAGTCTTGGGCTTCTGCACAATTTTGAAATGGATATATATATAAATAGTGCCACTGTAAAGAGCACTTTGGGCCTCAGTGCATTTTTTAAGATCATTTTACCAATTGCTTAAGGGTCTGTGTAAATGTCACTTTCCATACAGTGGAAAACCTCCAAATGATTTACTTCTTTCCTATGTAACCAAGGATGTACTTTTTCAGAATACTAGTGTTGGTGTATTTTATCACTGTAATAAGTGGTGGCTTTTGTTACATGGGCCTTGTTTGATAACATTAGCTGCAAGGACTACTTGTCAGCTATAATGCTGGGTCCCAATGCCGCCTGAAGTGTTGGCTAGTGGTCCCTCACCACCTACTAGCATTTAGCTTGCACCATGGTAGAATATGAATGATGCTCGAACAGAACATGTCCATGCCTTTGTATTTATTTTTTGATAACCAGGACTTAACACATTTAAAATGTTTCACTTATAATTGCAATGCTGTGTAGGCATATAACAGAGCAGTATGCGCTCGTGGGTATTCTGTAAACTGTGCCCCCCCTCCCCAATGGCAGAACTTCATAAGTGAGCAGTGAAGTAAAACGCAAAACCCATTCATCTGTATTAAGTGACCCTCTTGCAGATTTCATATATTTGATTAACCTGAAAATTGAGGTTTTTGTGCTTGAGTGCAGGGCTGTAGCCTTTCACCAATATACATCAATGACTTGTTGAGCAGCGAATTTCAATTTAGATATTTAATAGTAAACTAAATAAGGTGACGGTGCAAGTACACAAATTACTCCACCTGCTGCCCATTTAAAACAACCTTTTTTGTAGCACGTCAAGAAGTCTGTTCTTTTGAAACAGATGTCCTTGTCAAGTGTGGGATCATTCATAGTGGCTTCTGTGATAACGTAACTAATTTGCAAATTACCCTCTTTTCCTTTCTATGTTCCTGGTACCTGTGGATCGACTCACTGGTGATTGTATCGACGAACCTTGACTGCGGGACCCTTCTAAAATACATAATACACATACATGGACCACATCTTCTGTAATGAACTGCATTTCTGTTGCTATAGCGCAATGATCGTTTTGTCCCAGGGAACGCAGGGACTCCCAATGCCCAAGGTTCCAGAGGGATTGGATCCGTGCCGCCTGCTGCAGCAGGGGCTGGTTATGGGAGGGCAAGAGAGGACTATGAAGGTCCAAACAAAAAGCCCCGATTTTAGAAAGATCAGTCCCTTTAAATGTTAAATTCAATTGCTCACTTATTTTTTTTTAAATTTTTCCTTTTTTTAGTACTGAAGTAAAATTTTTACTGATGCTCAGTTGCTTGACCCAGTATTTGTGAATCCTATTAGTGTAATGCAGGTCTCGTAAGTCCACAACCCCTCCGTTGTTTTATGGCAGTGAATGTTTTTTTTTATATATATATATCTATAAAATGCTTCAAACCTTCTGCAGCACAGGGTGCTGCCACTTGCTAATGCAAACTGAGCAAAAAACCCAGAAGCTAAGAAATGAGTCTTATGTGGCTTCCAGTTTCTTGGCGAGATCTCAGATTGACTCGCCGTGCTTCAGTCATGTCTGCCAGCTGTGCAGCCCCTTTTAAAAGCCAGTTGGGCATCTCATGCACCCAAAACAAGTACTCTGGTACTGTGAAGATGTTGTGCCCCTGTATAGTCGAAGCAATGGCTGCTGCAGTTCTCTGCATGCCAGCGGCACGGGGCGTGCCTAAATGGCCACTTCTCTGGCAATCAAGGATTTTATTCCCTTTTGAGCATTTTGTGGCCGGAACAAAAGCTCAGTGAAACTTGTAATGGGTTGTATTGAATAACTTCTAAATAAAAAAACAAAACAAAACTCCATGTGAAACTTATTGTGTTGGGATGGGTAGTTCTAGGCAGTGTGTATTGGGCTGTGCCAGGGCAGTAACTGAACATTGATCTCTATTGACTTGTAATGCATAGTGGCTTATTGCATAAACTAGGTGCTTAACGTAGAATGTACTTCTCCTGTACATATTCTTATGACATGGCAGTCATTAATGGTCAAAATGGCTTGCCTTGTTTTACATACCATTTTGAAAATGCTCTTCCAGAGAAGGCTATGTGTTGGCGTCTAATTATTCAGTAATTGATTGGAAACTGATCTTCAACTAAAGTGCAGACCCCCCCCCAATACAGCAGTTGTGTGTTTTTGTGTTGTGTGCAATGACCATGTTTCATGACTGCTTACGTTAAGGCTCGCTGCACATGTTAAGACTGTCTTCCAGGGAATGATTGTTTTTCAAGTTCAGACACTTGGTTTATGCAATGCCACTGGGGAACGAGACAATACCGTGTATAACATGAAGGAGCAAAGTGACTGGCTTCAGTTGGCTTAGGAGGTAAACCATATCGCCAGGGCACATGCTCATTCTTGTATGCCATCTACAAACTTGTCTTGCATGATAAATCTAGGAGAGGTGTTCCGGGGTGCTCTTTACATGGCATTTTAATGGCTTTCCCCACATGCTGTATGTTGTAACTACAGGAAACCACCTAGCTACCGATATCGGTGTGACTGGTGGTAATCTTGTAGAAAAGGGCCATAGTCACTTTTTGCTAATGTGTAAATGTGTTGTGTATACAATGTTGCTGGTCATGTAGCATTAATGATTGCGGCTGGCACATCTGTATGCTGCTCCAACTTGGTCTACCAGCTGTTGTTGCAGGTGGTCTCTTTAATCCCCTTCATTTCCATCGGTGTTTGCAGGCAAACTAGTTAATACCCCATAGATTTTAAGGCTGTAGGACATAGCTTGCAGTCAGTCAGTGAGTGGGTGCAAATAACCTTTATACCGCAGACGATATCTGATTAGTATAAGCAGTGTATGGTATATTCTAATCTGCTGTTAAAATGTTGTTAAATACCGTGTGATGTGAAATTGTCACAGCCTAGTGTGACCGCATAATATTCTTACTGCTACTATTAGTAGTGGATGTTTTGCCCTGCTTAAACAAAGATGTAATTCAGTGCCTTGCTGAATGCGTGACTTAAACTGAAGCCTAAGGGCCACGTGCCTTCAGCTCACTTTATTTTTAGTGTTTAAACAGCATATGGCTCTTCAGTAATGCTAAGCTGCTCACTACTGGCACTATAACTCTCGTCTATTTGTCTTTTTTTAAAATGTATCCAGTATTGAAAGAAATTACACTTTTTTGTTAAAATGATTGTGGAGCTGAAACAAACTGTAGGCTGTAACAGGCAGGGCCTTAAACTATAAATTGTTGCCAGTTATATAGAAATGTCAAATCTTTAAAGCGCAGTCTATGGTAACTTGCTGTCCAGACGTAGTGAACGTTTTGACAGGCCTATTTTTTTTCTTTTTTTTTTTTATAAATTGTATTTTTTCAGCATACTTCAATCATAAGGTTAGCAATATATAAATTCCCTTACCCATGTTAATTTTAGAACTGAATCTAGCTTTTTACTGGCTGTAAAGGAGCAGTCTCAGCTGTAGCCAACAAAGCTGTCCCCAGCACCAGCAAATCAAGCGTTAAAGCAGGAAAAGTTACTTGGCCAACATAAATGGACATACCCAACGTGGTCAATGTATACATATGGCTTCCGAAAATTAAAACTTTAAAACTCCGAAGAATTAGTATTCGAGTCTACTGAGGTGTTTTGAGACGTAACATGTACATATCCACATATCCACTTTCCAGTTAACATTTCTTGATCATTTCAGTCGTCTGTTCCTGTAAGATAAGCTGCCAACGAAAGCAGCTGGTTACGTTTTTATACACTTTCAGGTTTAGTCTGAACTGCTAAAATGGAAAGTCGACATTAAGTGTAATTAGTCTCTTTGACAGCCAGAGACATGGAGAGCTTTTCAACTTTGCTGAAGTTTTTAGCCACTTAAGTTGCATTTAATCTTAGTGGCCATCTGTGGCAAGCATTTCTGCAGTGCGTAACTTTGAGGAACATAGTGCTACCATTGGACTGTAGGATCCCGGATGTAGTAATCCCGCTTGCTTCAAGATGCTCATTGCTGACGGCTTCCAGGTAGGTACCCAAGAAATACTCTACCTTGGTCTGTTACTATGTATACTGCTATTCTGACATAACTTCTGTTACACGGAATACAATGCAGCACTTCATATTGGTGTGGACTCGTGGCAACTATTTGCAAACTGTGATAGGAGCGGCGTTCACCAAGTTTATTTTCATAAATCGGGGAGAGTGTGGTTTAGTACAAAAAGATCCTGACTTGCTAATACATTTTTTTTTAAATTGACAGGTTTAGTGTGATATTAGACTGAGATGATCTGTAATTGTGTTCAGCTCTGCTGATTGCAGGTCCCGTAAAGTTTTCATATTGAAAACTCAAATTTGATACCTGTGTGTTGTGACGTCTATTTACATCTTAAGACTTTCTGATGCCTTATTCCCCCCAAAGTAACGATTTCTGATATTTCGTGTCTGCACAAACTTCCGAAAGATCGCAAACGTGTGGGTGGTCTGTTAGCATGTGTACGTTTTAGTAAATTACTTGTGTAGGAAACCTGTGGTGCCTCTAGTGCGAGGTTTGTGCCAAATTTGCTACAATTTGAACAAAGCATGTGCCTTATTCTACTTCGTGGAATGGTTTGTACTTTTGACTCAAGTAACGAACTCAAACAATTAAGACATGTGTGCGCACACCTTAATGTGCAAGTGGAGCCGGTAAGATCAGCGTCATCTGCCTGTGAACGTTTAACTGTTAAACAGCTTGACACATTATTGCACTGCATTTTGCGTGCCTTCTAATTCTAGAGACTTCATTTGATTCACCCTTTTCTGTACTAAAGAACTAGACTAGTCCGAAGTCTCTAGTCATGAAGCCTGACCATGTGTATCAAGCATGTGATGCTCTACCTTAGTTAGTTTTTCAGTAAAGGTTCTGTAGGTTAAACACTGATCTATACTGTGATAAATTACTCGGCAATATATCTTTGCAGTGTTTCACCAATGAAGTGACTTAATGGGGCCTTTATACTGACTGACTGCACACTGGCACAGTAAGCTCTGTTTATACTAATACTAAATATAGTACACGTTTATACCAGATTATCTCCTATGGCTAACCTTTCGTAAGCATTTGGCTTAACATTACTTAGCCAGTGACAAAATAGTATGAGCGCTAAACAAGAAAATCTTGTTGCCTGACCATTTGCAGCAAAGATCACATATCGAGTTAGCCTAGTGTGAAACCAGTAACTAAGCTGTTGCTTCCCTTAGCTACTAATATGCTGTCAACTTTTATACACATCAGAGCTTGAAAGTAATGAGCTGCTAAGGGTTACTGTTCTAAGCTTTCTTGTGACGTAGCAGTATCACTTTTTTGTTTTCCCTCCATGATTCTGCATTGAAGTGGTTATGGCTTTCTCTTACAAATAAACTGGGGACATAACTTTAATGGGAAGCATCCCAGCATCTGCTGCCGTAGATGCTTGTCGGGAGAACTTGGACTAGTGCTCTGGGTGTGCAGTATACCAGGCACAAGTTATCTAATTTACTTGTATGCATCTTACGTCAAGGTTTGAGTTTTGTGGAAACACTTTAAATGATGTCCTTGGTAGGATATCAACACATTATGAATGTCATTACTATGTAGAATACATATGTATTTCACATGGTACTCTGCAGAAATTGGCTTGTGTTGAAGTATCAGTTGAACACTAATAGAATGGTTTTTCTGTAAGCTAGTGAAACTTCTGTGTATATGGGGATGGATGGTTCATTGGGGAATTAACATGTGACTAAAGTGCTGCATTGTATTCTGATGCCTAATGTTGACACAGCAACTTAAAAGTACAGAAGTGTTGTGTCAGAATATATCTGCTTTTAAAGATTCAGTCCTGTAAGGTTTCATTGAAGCCTATTTGCCTTGCATATGCTGAAGAACACTTCCTATCAGTCAGGATAAACATGGGAGCAATATGTTTTTCCTAAAGTACCTAGGACTGGATCTCTAAGCAGATAATGGGGTGTCATAGAAAACCTTATTTGTATTGGTGTTTAAGGAAGCAGGTTTGTGCAGTTTCTCAGTAACTTTCTCCTGAACAGGCAGCTATATATTGACTGAACCTGTGGGAATATCGGCAGTAGTATTGCTGCTTCCCTGAGTAATTAAACTTGTAGCCTATGACGCTTAACTTTGAATGGTCTTGATGGCATACATACTGGCTACAGTATGCATGCTTGATAATAGCGAAGTGCCATTTTATTGGGCTATATTATATTACCTGTCATGCACTGAACGGCATAACGCTTAACGATAGGTTACGTTATAAAGTAATGCATTTCAGCTGGTGTTAAAATGCCTAGTCTAGTCTTCTAATTAAATATACCAGGCTTGCCTTATTTTGGACAAGGTAGATCAAGAACTTTCTTGTAGAACTATTGTCTTTGCTTCTTAGGTATATTACGATTAACAAAAATCCATTTCCACAGCAGCCTTAATCTCTATTTCAAGACAATAATAATGTTTCATCATTCTTTAGGTAAGGAGAAGGGGAGTTGGTTGACATTGAATCATACATTTTAAGATTAAGGTATGTATATATTTCTCCCCCCTCTCATTGTTCAGTAGTAAAGTTACCCTCTGGGCAAAGACATGAACACACAAATGCCTTTTTAAAAGTATTAACCCCTTCAGTCCCCATGGACATACCGGTACGCCCAAAAAACGCACTCCAAGAATCCCGTATGGACATACTGGTACGTCCTGCTGATAACAGTGCATTCGGGAAAAAAGAAAAATACAATAAGAGAAAATATAAACAAGATAAAAAACAAACTTAAATCCCATTGCCCTAACACAACATCTAAAAAGTATAACCCTCTTGCCCCGTTCACAAACCCCAAACCTGTTAAGCTAAAAGTGCTGGGAAAGTATGGAAAACCTATTATAAATGAGGTATTTCTAAAATCAGGACACCTGAATTGATAAACTTGGAGAGGATTTTCCATCACTTCACCTAATTTTGTGAGGATTCAGAGGGAAAATATAAAAAAGAAAAATCAGGGTTTTTTCTAATTTCTGTTTTTACTAAGTTTCTCATTCTAAATTTACATCTAATTATCTAACTGGTATCAAAAGAAAGCCCTCTCCTTGAAAACCAATATATAGTTTATATGGGTACACTATTCACAGGAAAAGAGAATCTCTGAACCAACATACCGCAAAAATGGCAAAATTGCTCTGGGCTTTGAGGTACCAAAAACCCCTGGGACTGAAGGGTGTTGTGCACCACTGAGTGCACACCTTGTGTTCAAAATTAGAACCTAACCTAAAAGTTGCAGCCTTGTTTGCTTTTATTTAAAAAAAAAATAATAAAGTACCATCATGCCCTTTTTGCTTTTGCTATACAGGTCTGTATGAAATTTTCATAATGTGAGCAGGTCTGACAGGATTCCAATGCAGTAAGCCATGGTATGTATAAAAATGTTAACTAAGTGTATGCAATCCTACATTTTGTTACATAAAGACTCATGACATGCCATAAAGGAACACGTGCCAGAAAACCTAATGAGGGCATGGAACAGCATGGTTAAAGTGCCTGCAGGGGACTTTTCACACGAGGCACTCCGGTTCAGTCATTCACCCTTCCAATATTGGAAGCCACCCTGTTACGCAACATGTGGGTGCTGCTGATTGGTCAGACTGATCAGCAGCCTCAGAAAAGTAACAGTTAATATGTAAAGACAGCATTTTGTGCATGGATTAGACAGCATAGTATTGGCTGCTGGCTACCATGCAATCGGCAGCAAAAGTGTGCACACGGGGTGGGGGGAGTGAGACATGTCATGGGCACCCACATAACACAAAAAGCTCTAGGTTTGAGTACAAGGTGCTCAGTAAAGGGTTAACTGAACTGTTGGCATTTAAAAAGTCACTCATTTTAAATGAACACGATATGTACTCATACATTTTCTCTTTTCTTTTCAGGAGAATCTGAAGTTTTAACTTGCATTTCTTTCAATAAACTTTTTTCTAAAAGCTGAGTTTTTGTTGTGTATTACAAGAAAATTTATTGTATAGTAACTTCCATTCCAAGGATGTTTTTATGCACACATAAGCAATGGGTTTTAAACCTCTCCCATAATTTGATTTCAAATGTTAGGTGTGGATGACAAATGCAGTCATGTAGTTGACCTGCCTTGCATAAAATCTAGGAATCATGTTCATATCGCTCTGGATAGCTGTTTTACCGTGCTGCAAAGGTGAAAAGTCACAAACAATTAAATTAGCAAAGCACAAATGAAAGATTTAGTTCGGCTAAAACGAAGAGGAAACAATTGATTTAAATATTCGATGTAGTGGATGGTGCTGCTTTCCAAAACAGCCTTTGTTTAACTTACAATCTCCTTAAAAGCGTAGAGTGGGATGATGCCCTTTAACCCCTTCCGACTCGGGACCATTACACCATGCAGCCCCTTGCGCAGAATGTAATGGTATATCTTGCGTTTTAGTTCTCCATTATGTCTTCCCTCTGGGATCTGCCAGCTGCATCACTGATGCTGGCTTGTAGAACATGCCCGTGTGGTAAAAGCCTATGTCCTCAGGCAAATACCCTTGTTTTTCAAAAATATATATGGGGCCACTATACTGGTTCAAAACATAATCTGATTTAGGCACTTTAACAGTCCAAAAACCTGACATACTCTGTATTTGCACAATTTAGTTAAATCAACTGCAATCTAAAAAAGTTTTAGTACAACAAACCACTGAAAACTATAATTTGTGTGGGTCCAGTAACTGAGTGAAGAAAATTACAATTAAAAACAGCCGTGTACTAAATGGTGACGATTCCAAAAACTCAGCTCAGACGGTACAAGCGCCACTTGCGAGACATTTTGCCTCTTGCAAGATGGTGGCGCGTTAAAAAAAAAAAAATCTCTTCAGACCTTCCTGAGAACTCTGGGTTCCCCTTGCAGGTTGAATACAGGTCCAGTAAATGGAGCCCAGCTTTCTACTCCACCAGTACTCCTGACATGGAAAGAGTTAAAATACTAGCATTTCAAATACCCAAAGGGTGTATGGTTTGATGGGGTAAATTGGAGTAGCCGGGTTCAAAGATGTCCTAAATGGGGCATAGGGACAGACTGACCAGATTTGAAAATGAACAACAAGTGCACTTCCCCAGCCTCTAAACTACCAGACCAACACATGCATGGGGGTATCAGGGGATGGTGCAGAACACATGGGGGGATTGACCTGCCCCAAGTAGAATTTGTTTGAGAAAAATGATGAAAAATTATCTCAAACTTTGCCATAGGCTAGTGGTAGAATTCCCGAAGGGAAAAGGGTTAAAATACCAGTATTTAAAATACTTTGGTGTCTAGTTGTTAAAAATATATGGTTTGATGGGGTAAATTGAATTGTCTGGCTTCAAAAAAATGGTTTAATTGGGATGTTGGGGGAAGGAGAACCAGATGCCAAAATTTTAACTTGAAAACCTGAATTGCGTATGTCCCAAATGTTTCCTTTTAGCCCCCAAAATAACTCTTAAAACCCATGCATGGGTGATATCACTATACTCAGGAGATGTTTCTAAACAAATATTGTGGTGGTTGGCTGACATATTCCAGGAGCCTGAATTGCAATTTGTGCGATGAAAAACACACAAAGTAAATAGCTACAAGAACGTTAGACAAAAGTATTAGGATTGGTGCATGTCTAGTTTTCAAAAATATATGGTTTGCTGGGGTAAATTCCTTTGGCCGGCTTCAAAGATGTCCCAAATGGGACAGAATGACCAGATTTGGAAAAATTGTTTTGAAATGGTAAAACGCGACTTGCTCATAACTTGGCAAAAACATATTGAGTATTTTCTGAACAGGACAATATAGAATGCGCCGTGTTAGCGTTTTTCCGTAGGCGTCTTTTGTGCGTATGAGTAAAAGATGTTTGAAATAAAAGTGTTAGAAAGTGCTTTTTTAAAAAGAAAAGTTACTATAACTTTTGTTAAAAAATAAGAAATTAGATATTGATGCATAACAAATTGGTTATCTGAAGAAAGCGCCGGGCTTGTCCTGGAAAAAAAATGCATAATTTGTGTGGGTTTGAGCTGACGCTTACTACACCTAAACACGAGCAAAAGTGTTAAAACAGCTTTGGTCACGAAGGGTTCAAAGGCGTATCTGGGGGGGCAGAGTGGCATATAGGGGTGTATAAGGCATATCTGGGGGGCAGGTTTGTTGTTTTTCTTCGGCTCTAGGTAGAGCTGGTTCCCTCGGTTAAGCTGCCCTTGGCATTATAGCCGGACGGCTGGTGCTGACGTTGCCTGTGTGGACTTACCTTTCTGCGCCTCCTCATGTGCAGGCGGCTTTTAAGCCGCAGTACAGCATATCGGAACTTCCAATATGGCGTTCTGTTAACTTCCGGTTAAGAGCAATACGTGCTTCCGCAACCGCTTTTCAAGCCTCGTTTTCAGCTGATTGGTCAGCACCTTGCAGGAGCTAGGCTAGATTCTGAATTGGGACAAGTTCAGCACTATTCCCTCTCAGATTGTGTTCCTGGGCCTATGTCTTTATTCCCGTATTTCTTCCACCTTCCAAGATCGACAGGATTTGTTCACTGGTCCGAAGGGTTCTCTCTGCGCACAAAAGCTCCATAAGAATGTGCATGTCTCTGCTGGGCAGAATGGCCTCCACAAGGTACGCAGTTCCTTGGGCCTTGGCCCACATGAGGATTCTTTAGAGCTTTATCCTTCGTCGTTTAGAGGGAAGTCTGTTCTCCCTGGACAGGTTTGTCCGTCTCCCTCCTCACGTCAGAATGTCTTTCACCTGGTGGCTTCAAAGGGACACCCTGGCTGCAGGGATAAGTTGAAAAAGTTGATCTGCCAGGGAGCTCCTTACCACCGACGGGAGCATCAGAGGATGGGGGGCAATGTATCAAGATTTGTTCAAGGTCTTTGGTCTTCCTTCCAACTGCCTGGAGTTGCTTGCGGTGGAAAGAGATATGCGTCATTGGGAACCACTGCTGTTGGGCATGAACATTCTGCTATGCTCCAACAACCAAGCAGTCCTAGCATATATCCACAAGCAAGGAGCCTCTGTCTTCTGCGTATAGCTCTCAGGATCTCCTATTTTGGGCTTGTTCGATTACCCTAACTGCAGTTCACCTCGAAGGAACTCTCGAGCTGATTTCCTGAGCAGAAATCTTGAACGACGAGTGGTCTCTATTTCCTGCGGTCTTCAGGGTCATTGTCAAGCAGTGGGGCTAACCCAAAATCGACCTTATGGCCTCCAGAGTCAATACTCGCCTACGTTTTACTACCGTTTCTCTGATTTCCATGGTTCTGCATAAGATCACGAACAACCGTGCCTCTGTTATCCTCATCGCTCCAGACTGGCCGAGATGTGTATGGTATTCGGACTTGATCAACCTCAGTGTCAGAAGCCCTCTGAGGCCCCTTGCTTGAAGAGACCTTCGTCAGGGCCAGTTTCTATATCCGAATCCGGAGATCTTCCAGCTGACGGCCTGGAGGTTGAATGTAAGAACCTGAGGGCTCAGGGTTTCTCTGATACAGTGGCTGAGACTCTTCTTCGCAGTAGGAAGAAGGTTACCTCCCTCAGATATATTAAAACCTGGAAGAAGTTTTGCAGTTTGTGTGATTCCGGGCGTATTCTCCCTTACTCCTGTTCCCCAGGATCGATACTGGATTTTTGCAGGAGGCGTTTGACCTTGGTCTACAACCTTCTATTATCAAGGTCCAGATTTCTCCTATTAGTCCCTTACTGGGCGTTGATCTTGTCTCTCTTCCAGCCATCAGACGGTTTTCTAGAGCCATCATTCGTATGTGTCCCTGCCCGGTCACCAAGATGGTTCCCTGGGACCTTAATCTCGTCCTTTGTGTGCTCATGTTGCTGCCTTTTGAGCCACTTCAGTCAGTATCTCTTCATTTGCTGTCTTAGAAGACTGCTTTTTGGTAGCTATTACCTCCGCTAGACATATCTGCGAACTTCAGGCTCTGTCTATGCAAGAATCATTTCTGAGTTTCTTCCCGGAGAAGGATGTCCTATATCTGCCTGCAGAATTTACTCCTAAGGTGCATCGGCCTTTCACAGAAACCAAGAGATCGTGTTGTATACCTTTTTTCCTTCTCCCTGATCTGCTGAAGAGGAAGCTCTGCATACTCTAGACCTTAAGAGATGTCTCACTATTTAACTGGAATGGAGTCTATCCCTACATAAGTCCTCTTCACCTGTTTGTAGCCTCATCCGTCCCCAGCAGGGGTTTAAACATCTCTAAGCACTCCGTTGCTAGATGGATTGTGTCGGGCATCAGCTTGGCATACTCTGCAGCTGGCCATTTTTTGCGTTAGATTTGTTTTCCTGTGTGGTCTTGGTTATTCACTGGGGACATCAGGAGGGGCTTTTAAATGTTTTGGAGCCTTGCCCCATCTCAGGTACGGAGGAGGAGTCTATCTATAGTGTCACCAAAGGTGATCCCTGCAGGGACAGAGAAGATCTTGTAAAGTAGAAACTTACTGTCTTCTAATGCATAGTTTTTATTAAATATTGAAAAAAATAGTTCTACATGTGAATTAATATTTACTAGTAAAACCTTTTTCTTATAGGGTAGTCTTATATTCAGGCTTTTTCTTTTTTCCCAAATTAATATTTAAAATTTGTGGGGTCGTCTTATAATCGAGCAACTACTGTAATTGTCTTGGGAATCCCATCTGGTTCATCCATTTTGTAGGCTTATTTCGGGATTCTTCTCAGTCGCTTGTCTGTCCAAGTGGAAGGACTTTGCAGCTCGCGTCGGACCTGGCATTTCACAGTTAGTGGTCTCTGTTATCAGACCCCTGTTATATTTTAATTTATAAAAATCTTGGATCAATTTGTAGTATAAGGGACTTCACAATAGGGTGACCACATTGGCCATATTTTCCAGGACATATAATTTTTACATATTGCTGACCAACCCAGATAAAATGCTACCCCTGCAGTATGTGGAATGTATAGACTTATGGAAAGGAACCAATTATTCAGGTATACATTCACCCATACTGCAGGGCAGTATTTTATGTGGGTAAGTATGTGTGAAGTATGTGTGATTAATGAAATGAATGAGTATTTAAATGTTTGTGAGTGTGTGTGATAGCATGGATGTGTAAGGGGGGTGGGTGTTAGCATGGCATAGGGAGGGCTTGTAGGCGTCACATCCGAATGCGTCTCCACGGTCTTCCGAGCCATGTACTGGCTGCCCTTTGGCTTGATAGTGAGTGTGGAATTGTCTGTTAGGCAGTTTTATTAATAAATATACTATAGTAATACTAGTATATATATACTGGTATTAGTTTGAAAGGCTGCAAAAACATGCAATCAGCACTCGGCTGATGCAAGCCAAGGGTCAGCCAGTACATATAATAACGTGCTACACAGCAAATCACGAACTCCTTATCGGCGCTAAGGCACGTGCCAGTACATGCTGGGTTAAGAAAGGCATATCGATGGGGGCATAGTCATATATACTACCTCCAGAGCAATCGCATTGTTAGAACCCGCCTAATTAAATGCCACTCAGCCCCATGATAGTGCCTTTTAACCGTCCGCTATATTGCGCGTAGAGTGGCATATAGGGGTATAAGCTGACGGCTAGGGCAATCAAATGGGGCAAGAGTGGCAAATGCGGGGGGTATATAAGCATTTTCTGGGGGCAGATGTGGGGGCATAAGCCCTGGGGGGGGCAGGTTGGCAAATAAAAGGAAATTTAAGAATATACTTTTTCTCAGATCATCGGAGCTTTTTATTAATATGAAAAATTAGTTGTACCATGAATTAATAATTGTACTAGTAAAACTTTTTTTCCTTTAGGTGGGTCGTCTTATATTCAGGCCTTTTTTGTTTTTTTTCCTAACATTAATTTTTGATTTTGGGGGGTGCGTCGCTTATACTATTCAGGGTCGTCTTATAATCAAGCAAATACGGTATTCAACAAAAATGAACCATGTGAAAAACAAGTACACCCCTGAATTAAAATGCTAAGTAGCAGACAGGTGCTGCTAATCAAATGCCATTGCTTAATAGATCACCAGTAAGTGTGACCACTTCTATAAAAACTGAAGTTTTAGCAGTTTGCTGGGCTGGAGCATTTAGGTGCGTGTTAACACAATGCTAATGACGAAAGATATCAGCGATGATCTTAGAGAAGCATTTGTAGCTGCCCATCTATCTGATGGAAACTAATGCCCATCAATCTGGGAGAGTTATAAGACCACGTCCAAATAATTTAAAGGCCATAATTCTACAGTGAGAAAGATTATTCAGAAGTTGAAAACATTTAAGACAGTTGCCAGCATTCCCAGGAGTGGACGTCCGAGGAAATTCACCCCAAGGTCAGACCGTGCAATGCTGAGAGAAATTGCAAAACACTCAAGTGTTACATCTCCGTCTCTACAGGCCTCAGCATGTTAAATGCTATAGTTCACGGCAGTACAATTAGAAAAAAAACCGGAACAATTATGGTTTGTCTGGAAGGGTTGCCAGGAGAACATCTATGGTGTCTATTCACTTCTATAGGAATTGTCAGGACAGGTTGCAGGAGAGTTGTGTTTTCACCTGTCAACTCCCTCTTTAGTGAATAAACCTCTGTTTCTGATATACCCCTCACCTGCCTAGGTTTATGTCTTTTGCCAGCTCACACACCTCCACTGTTTCTTTGTTTCACTCGGCATCACAATCATGAATGCTCTCGTTCATGATTCCAGATTTTGTAGAATGCAATTGGTTTGAAGGTAGAGACCAAGTGAAACTTTACAGTTTTAGAGGGATCATGGGCCTTACAGCAGATTAATGGAGCTGGTTTTATGGAAAGGATATGGCTTTCCACAATAGCTTTGTGGCTAGATCCTGTTACATCAGATGCTTAACACTATCCCTACCCAGAGGGTAATGCAATGCCAGAGAAGCATAGTAATCAACTGCAGGGCAAATCAAAAGAAGCTGCAACTCCAATTATGAGTCAGAAGCATTATGATAGATCATAACCACATCATACAACAGTTAAATGAAAATGCTGGGTACACCCACCAAACGTCGCTTCCTCCGCCCCATGGCCCCCCAGACACCAGTGATTAACCCCTTCACCGCTAGACAAGACCAGCGCTACAGCAAGAAGAGAGGACGCCGCTGCAACAGAGCTGCTCTGCCTCTGTGGCTAGCCGAAGCTGAGCTTCACAGAGTGGCTATTGTCCTGAAAAGGACAATAAGTGGTCATAGCAGAAGCCCCACAGCTCTTCGGGAACCAGGGCGGCACTGTAGTATACGGAAGTATAGCAATACAGCGCTCAATCTTTATGATCAGGGCAGCTCCGAGGCTTACCTCAATACCAAGACGAGACTCGAATTGAGGTGAAACAGAAACTCTTTATTTGGAAAACACACAGGCTTATATATAGGTTAGGTGAGAAACAAACCATAAATCATGTCCACATCTTCCCGCCCAGCCCAGACAGTCTGGCGCCACACTTAGGCCACTGAGCCCCGCAATGTCCGAATAACTTTAGCCGTCATTATTGGGGTGATCCCGAAGGAGCGGCGGCAATCCCGGGATACCAATGGATAGCTCGGGGGTCCTGAGCATATTCTATCCAAAAAGCGAGGCAATTGACCGAAGGGCCCCCGAGAGGCAACAGTTCAAAATTTCCCCGGGACAGACCGCGATATATAGCCGGCGTGCGTATGATCTCCGCTCTCCTAGAGGTCCCACCCCTGGTCCGTACCCGTGGGCTAACTCCATGAAAGAGGCGCTACGGTGGGGTTGATGGTGTCCAGGCTATATAGGGTTAAAGTCCATGGGCAGGGCATGTGATATATGGACAGAGCAGTACATGAGGGGAACAAAAAGCTCAACAATAATCACACATATACTGAGACATACAGAAATCAAACAATAGCTACTACAGACGGCATTTATTAACCCTGGGCCATCACAGCTGACTTTCACAAAGGAGTCCACAGCGCATTGTGTTAATCCCGTTAAATTGTGGTATAAATGGCAGCAGTTCCTTTCATTAAAAGTAGTAGAGGTTGACCAAGTAAGGTTTGAGGCCCCCTACTGCAAGTAGACAAAAAAGACTAAGTTGTCCAAAGACCCTAAAATGATGTGTTGGGCAGAATTACACAGGAATGCTGTTGCTGATTATTATACTCCACCAAAATGTTTAAATATTTAACGCATGGTTTGCAGTTGGCTGGTTATTGTTGCTTTATCTTTAGAGACATTAAGTGTCATTAAATGTCTGTGAGGTGATTTGAGCTCCCCCCCCCGCACTCGTGCTTTTCGTGCTGTTAACCTGATACATATTCTGACATTGTTCTCAAATTTTACAATGTCTCAACACTGGATTATGTGAAGTGGTAGCAATAACGCTGCTGCTTAAGCATGTCTTTCAGCTAATTGGAATGTGCCATTGTTTGCAGTAGGCAGGTGCTTAGAGAGGCTTTGGTAATATTTCAACAGATAAATTATGGATGAGTGTGTTCTTCCTAAATAAGAGATGGGATGTGGGGCTGGCTGTGAAAGAGACTTAAGATGGCTACAATGAAAAAGGCACATACATCAAAGCCATCATTACAATCCCTTCAAACTAATGATGTCAGCACAAGGCACGTGCCCGGCCTTACTGTACACCCATGTAGGCTCGTAACTGCTTTACCAAGTGTAGATGTTACAAGGCATAGGATGAAGGACAGAATGAACATACCACCACAAGCCACCTCTACCAACAACACAATCAGGTTAGTTTTTATGTTTGCAGTAACTGTGTTTTATCTGGATACATTGTTTAGAATACTTATTGTGTCACAGAGCTCTTTTTGTTAGTTTCAGAAAGGGAGTACAGCAATTAATATAACGCAAATTAAACTTTAAATAAGAAATATTTAGTAAAACAGAACACCAAAATATTTTCTTGGACTAAGTTTCTCCTACCTCTTGAAAGTCTGCCCTGTCTCATTATGTATGTACCTCTCTGTCTCACTGGATGGCTCATTGACAAAAAAAACTTAATATGTCAAAAGCTGTAATGCCTATCACTCCATCTTAATCCATCCCAACGCATCACTGTAATCTATTATTAACCCTATCTACATGTTACCTATGGCTAACTCTGGCTCAACCTGTTTTCTTTACAACCCACATTAAGTAATACAATTGTTACCTCTATCCACAAAACATAACTAATTTTTCATTCACTACTGCGAATGGTATGGTCTTCCAATAGCATCAGTGCATCACTTTCAAATTCCTTTTCCTCCCTTTATAACAAACACCATTACATAAGTTATGGTGGGTAAAGGTGATGGAAAACCCTTCCACTTAAAATTTAAGGGGTAGTAGAAGTATTATTAAAAACTCATCCACAGACACCAGACAAGCCAAAAGGCTTGTTTCTCCCTCAGAAATCTCATGGTGCTGCCACAGCCACAAGGGAATCTGGGTAGGCGCATGCAAATAAGTTCAACAATGATCACCTTTTGCAACAAACATCCACATCCTTTATCACATATTTGATATCCTGCCACATATCTGCACACATATATCTGCACACATATATCCTGGCATGTGATATACTTTATGTAGGTAAGCACCCGCACTGGCTCAATGTATGCTTCAGGGTGATATTGGTGGAAGCTCTTTTCTGCTTCAAAAAGGGAAAAGTTGGCAACACAGATGGTGTGGGAAGCTGCAGCTTCTCACCCCCTCCCCCAAACTTGAGCAAATGAAAGTGCTTAGAAAATTTGCATTAATTGTTTAGCGGGATTCCTAGGACAGCTTATGTAATTTAATGCATATGATAGCTGCATGCCCCCCTTTAAATTAGTGTTTTGCAAATTCATGGGGGCATTCTGAAGAGTTGCTCCTTTCCCCGCCCCTCTTCTAAATGCCATGGAGGAGATGTGTTCAACCAAAGATGGTGGTGGTTTGCATTCATAGGGTTCAGCTAAATTAGCTAATACCACGTTACATTTCTTCCCTCTCCTTAATTGCTCTTATATTCCCTTTCCTCGTCCTCATTTCTTGCTTGTCTCTTACATCTCCTCTCATTTCAAATTTCTCTCATCTCCTTCTCTGATGGAGGCAGTTTAAGTGATAAAAAGGAAATAAATAAATAAAAACAGTTTCTCTGTATCCCACATCCCTCATTAAAAAATTGTGCTTAGAACTTTTAAATAAAAAACTGTTCTGTGTAATGTGTAAAAACTATGCACAAACTAATTGCTGCGTGAGATAAATTGTTACTTTGTTTTTCAGTTACACCACTCCTCTAAGCAAACTTATATATATATATATCATAGATAATATATATATTATATATTTGGAAAGGAATCTACTGAAAAAATCTAAATCTAAGTTAAAGAGAAATCATGGTTTAACAAAGACATAGCAAAAATGCTAAAAATGTTTTGGCCCATAAGTGTAAAAAAATACACCCTTCAATCCTTCAAGGATTAAAACCACTACACACACAATGAAGTGTTGGTATATAGGCTCTAATTAGTGTTCCACTTTTATTTCTAGGTGCAGTTCTTCAAGATTTGCTGCCACAAGAATGGTTAATCCTCCCGTATCTATTTCCAGAGGTGGGGTTAATACTATAACGCCTATGCACAAAGGAAATGTATTGTCTGCGCCAAGAGGGCTCCTGACCTACCTGCAGCTCTGCAGGCCCATCAGACCTATAGTACGCACAAACTGTGTCAGACACAGGCTCCAGCCGCTTAACCAACACAAGACAAAGTCGGACGGTTATATCACTTACCCAAATGGAGAACCTGGATTTATGGTTTGTGGCGTTCCATATGGAATACCAAGTCATTGTGAGCAGAAACTGCTGCAAACAGCAGAGCGAGTACAGCTCCATGTGTACCTGCCTTGTGGTCAGGAGAGATGTTTAGAGAGTACAGCGTATCAGTCTGAAGAAGAGGAGGCTAACTCAAAGATAAACTCTCTCAGCCTCTTAGAGACAGGTGACACAAGAGATTAAAAAACTGGGTATGCTGAATAGTCTGGGGAAAGTTGGCCATAATATTACATTATGCACAATAACTCAGGGATATGTAAGAAACACTCAAGGCATTTGCACCCATTTGTCATTTGCTTCTGTTGTAATAAACTAGATCTTGTTTTTAGCTGGTAGCTGGCCTGATTTTCTATCAAAGTAGGTGTTATAACATAGGTATACCTGCAGAATACGGGTTGGACTTTCTGCTGATGTTGTGGGTGTTCCCCCTGACATTGAGGGACACAAGCCAACCTGGAGGGGGAATGGAGTGTGTTGCAATGCCGCTCCCACGTCCTGGAGTTTCCCTGTGGTGACCTGGAGAAGTGATGCTTCTTCTTGAGTCTCCAGGCAAAACCCAGAGAGTTTTCAGGTATGAAATTAAACTGCCGTAGGAGCTCTCCTTTGAGTACAATGGGTGGAGACACTGTTTTTTCATTGTGGAAGTTAAGTTAAGACTAGTTAAGCTGTTTGTAGACACCTAGATTTAACCTCTGAGTAAGCGGCTGGCAAAAATGGTCCTTAGCGTAAACCACATCTCAAACATTGTTGTGCATCACAGTTCCCCCTCTATCACAACTTGTAGCATAACGTATGACGTAGATCATTGACTAAGCCAGTTGGCAGCCATAAATGGCAAGTTGTGTAATTAAATGTCCTTTGCATTGTCTGTCATGATTATGTTCAGTCTCTAAATTCTTGAACATTTTTTTTTCAAACACCTACCCAATTTTGCGTATGCAGGTCTATGGATAAACTAATTAATATAGCATATAAACCACCTGCAGCTTAAATGACATTATGTGTGCCGCATGACTGGCGTTTGTCCAGTTTGCCCTATGGCCAGTCCAGGCCTGCTTCTCTTATTTGTCATGCATACATTGAACAAATAATGTACACCATCACAGTGTCAGAGGAAAGCACATAGACATGAGGATTCGGGCACATCGACAGTGAGTGGACATTAGGAAAGGAAGAATAAGCTATAGGTGAAAGTAAAATTGAGGAGCGAGGGAATGGAGATGGGGACAGGCCGTGAAAAACGTGTCATGTGAATAGAACACCTGGAGAGTACTAACTCTTATCACCCATTTGCATCCATTGTTAACATATTTCAATTCCACAACTTGAAATTCTTTTTAGTTTCATTTGTTTGCTAAAATTATTTTCTGTTTTTGATCAAAATAATCAGACATTGTTAATTATAAAAAAAGCTTTTTTGTTCTGCACCATCATTGCACAAATATCTATATTAAACTTGTTTTATTTAATTATATCATACCAAAATGTCCCACAGCACTGCACAAGTAGACAGTTTGCCAGAATTGTTGACAATATTTTTGGTTAACCTGGGTAAAAGGTCTATATGACGCTACACAGGTGGGTTCCTTAGGATAGTGCTGCTGGCTATTATATGTGACGTGATAAGTTTATCTCCATACATAATATCATTATACAGGGGCGTCAAAGAACCTACCATGTTAGGGAAAATGAAAAATAATTCAGTATAACTCTCAGGGCTGGTTCTTTTATAAGTAGATAAGGCTAAGATTTTCTGTTTCAGCTCACATATTGTGATAAGAGGGGTGTACATAGAGTATTTGGCACCCTCCATCACCCAACTCCCTGTAACGCAAATACATCTGCACAGACTTACACACTCATGCCAACACACATAAAATGCTCACACAAACACACACTTACACATTTATGCTCGTGCTCACACACATTTATCCATAAACATTGATGCACACACACACACACACACTGGGCACTTTTTTTAGACACACCCGTTCAATTGCCTGTTAACACAAATACCTAATCACCCAATCATATGACAGCAACTCAATGCATTTAGGTATGTAGACGTGGTCAAGACAACTTGCTGAAGTTAAAACCAAACATCAGAATGGAGAAGGAAGGAGATTTAATTGATTTTGAACGTGGCATGGTTGTTGGTGCCAGATGAGCTGGTCTGAGTATTTCTGTCTACTGGGACACGCACAACCATCTCTAGGTTTTACAGAGAATGGTCCGAAAAAGAGAAAATATCCAGTGAGCGACAGTAGTGTGGAAGAAAATGCCTTGTTGATGTCAGAGTTCAGAGTAGAATGGGCAGACTGGTTCGAGATGACAGAAAGGCAACAGTAACTCACAATAACCACTCGTTACAACCAAGGTATGCAGAACACCATCTCTGAACACACAACATGTCAAACCTGGTCTGATGAGTCTCGAGCTTTGACATTCAGATGGCAGGGTCGCACTTTGGCGTAAATAACATGAAAGCATGGATCCATCCTGCCTTGTATCAACGGTTCAGGCCGGTGGTGGTGTAATGGTGTGGGGGACATTTTCGTAGCACACTTTGGGCCCCTTTGTACTAACTGAGCATCGTTTAAATGCGACAGCCAACCTGAGTATTCTTGCTGACCATGTCCATCCCTTTATGATGGCTACTTACAGCAGGATAATGTCACCATGTCACAAAGCTCACTTCATCTCAAACATGACAATGAGTTCACTGTACTCCAATGGCCTCCGCAGTCACCAGATCTCAACGCATCATGGACTGGTGTTATAGTGTTTGGGTTATGCACATCTTAGGGAACTTGAACTGGCAGGTAAAAGTGGGCCATGGCATTTTGAGGAAGACAAATCCTAAGAATATTTTGTCAAGTTAATAGTATGTTCAACATATGTTACATAACTGCAGATTCATACCTCATTGGTATCTGTGAGTTTGAAGGGTGAGCAATAACTGTATTGGAACTGATTAGTTAAAATTATATTATGAATTAAATTTTTTATAAATACCATGCACAAGTGGATTTATCAAACTTTAGATTCTAGTTGAGATCCCAAAATACCAGAGTCCCAACATGCCCTTAAAGAACAAATGCAGTTTATTTAATCATAGATAACAAAAGAGCATATACTTAGTTTGGGTTACTTGAGCAAAGCGGGGGAAAGCTCATATCGGCCCCAGCTAATAAATGGTCATGATAACATAGTGGCTGTTTTACAGTAAAATGTCAAAGACCAAGAAAACGAACAGTCAAAAAGGTAAGACCAAACAGAACAACACAGAGAAAAATAGCTGCAACTCACATCATAGAGAGGGTGGTAGATAAGTGGAACAGCTTTCCAACAAAACTGTTAGAGGCTAATACAGTGAGGGAATTTAAACATACATGGGATAGGCATAATACCAGCCTTAGATGAGACCCAGGACTGAATAATCCGTTGACAACAAAACCCATACATGTCCGAGCTTGCAGTGCAATGTAATAACGATAAAGCAATTGCGCCATTTTCGCTGCGATCGGCAGCTTTGCAGCATCCACGGAAGCCTCGCAAGTGAGGCTGACCATGGATCTGGGGAGGAAAGCCCTCCACACAAGAAAAATGGCCACCACCGCACCGAGTAAGATCGCGGCGGCAGGCTAAAACAGCTTAGGAAGCAATTGGAATCGCTTCCTAAGCATAAACTGTGTTGCTGACATGCCTCGATATCGAGGCATGTAGCAACACAACCCCCCTACCCCGATAACCTTGTGATTGCTCCGAACAGCAACCACAAGCGCCATTGTGTAAATGACGTTGCCGCGACTCACAAGATGGCATCAACAATAGAAAAATGAATGAGTTCACAGAGGGTCTATCCAGGTACTGAATTCAACCATGCAAGGTCAATGGAGCCCAGCTCCCTAATCAGTGTGGTTAGGAAAAAAATAAAAATTAAAAAAATGTTTAAAAATCATTTAAAAAATATGTTAACATGTAAAAATAATTCCCACTGTCACCAAAAAAGAAAAACGTGCATATATATATATAT
>VKOC01005576.1:0-40633 GCA_009364415.1 Spea multiplicata | reverse complement strand
GTGGAAATAGAGTAACCATTTTCCTTTCTTTATGCAGTAATTAAGCTGTATGGCAGTGTCCTTTTAGGAAAGCTACTCGTCTTGATCATTGTGATGATTGTTTTTGGGGTCCAGATCCTACAGTTGAAAAAAAGGTACACAAAATTAATATATATATTAAGAACAACATGATTCGTCTAATACCAGCATACTACACAGAATAAACTCTGACAGCAAAGTTAATGTTAGGATCCACATTTACTGCCAGTTATTTGTACAAAGTTATAATTTGAGTTTAATTAATTAATGATCTGTTACTGTATTGAGACAGAAGCTTTAATTGTTGACTCATGTTAACCTTTGTGCATGAGATATTTTCTTCACTTGATAAGGGCAAATTTAGAATAATGATGCAAGTCAGATTAGGGAATTTATCCAGTCCATACTACTATTACCACTCACTGTTTTAAGCATGTTTTAAATTCCCATTACATACAATGGGAATTTAAGTGCCTGATTGAAGATTCAGGCATTTCCTCCCAGTGACTTCATGTATAATGTAGCTAGAGAATTCCCTCCATGTAGTATGGAGACCCCAATCTGTCATAATACAGATAATGTCAACTGCTAATGGATAATGTATACAAGGGGCTGGCATGAGGGAGTCAATACAATAGACAGTGAAAGAAAATGAGAGAAAAAAAAGATTAAAAGGAGAGAAAGAAATTGTGAGAGAGAGAGAATAAGAGAGAGAGAGAAGAAGAAATAGAGGGGGTGAAAGAAGGAAGAAAGAAGGACAGACGGTAATAAATAAGGGAAGGAACAGTGATAGAGAGAAAAGAGAATGCTAAGGGAGAGAGAGAAGAAAAATGAAAAAGGGAACAGAGGAGTAAAGAGAGTTAAAGTAAAAAAAAAGAGAGAGAGAGAGATAAGAGAGTTAAAGAAAGAGAAGAAAGACATAAGTAAACAATGAAAAAAGATAAGATGTATTTCTTTAATAATATTACTTCAAATTGTAAAAGGCAAATCATAAACATGTTTGTATATGTTACATAGTTACATAGTTATATAGGCTGAAAAAAGACATGTGTCCATCAAGTCCAGCCTTTCCTATATCTGTTAATTTGTTGCTGTTGATCCAAAAGATGTGAGTAAGAGAATTGAGATTACAGAAAACCTGGAAATTCAGTTCCCTCTATGATAAAAATCCTCTACGATTCAGTTTTGTTTACCCAGATTATTTTGCACCTCTGTCTGAGGACCCCAGAATTTCTCAAACATTGATTGTTTTTGTTTTTTTTCTGCAGAACAAAGAAGAATAAGACACAGGCTGAATAATAAATACAAGGAAAATAACACTATAGTTGGTTAGGTGCACTATTTGTAATTCTATTGCATGACTAGTTTTTTTCAATACACTTGATAAATCTACCGGTATATTCCACCATTAGTGTCTCACTTAAAAATAGTGCAAAGGGCTATCATCGTGTTTTTCTTCCTCTACCTATACTCTGCTCTACAACCAGTATGTATCATGTTATCTTATATATGTTATATGTGCCATATGTAGTTAGTACGTCTGTCTATTGTAGTATATTGGGTTGAGCAACAGACTCCTTGTTCCTGGAGGTCTCTGTCATATTGAGCAACATTAGCATCTTCTAAACCCTCAGGAGACATTGCAGAATATTTTGGGATGTTATAAATACATTTTATTTTACAAAATGCTTCTTCTGCATTGGTATGTGAATCAGGTATAAAGCACTCATAAGATTTAGTATGGAAAAAAATAGTTGTCACACAGACATTGAATGTGTATTTAGTTTTTTCTCCATCAGTATCAATCCTACTAAGCTTTACGTTCTGAGAGGCTAGTAATCATTGGACAACACTCAAAGTATGAAGGTGTATATCATTTATGGTTCTCAAGTGTAAGAGTATCACCAATCAAGTAAGGTGCATGTTCATCTGTCATCTAGACTTGATGACTGAATAATTGGAATTTTAATAAAGACAGGAGGCTCATATTTGCTTCTCACCATAGCAGCAAAGGATAAAAATAGAAACAATAGTGAACCAATCACAATACTGGTAATACAATATAGCTGACAATAGCTCCCTCCATCCTCCTCTTTCTGTTGGAAAGATGCCAACGGAGCACTACGTCATCCAGCGAAACAGGAATCTGGACCAGGAATTTTTTTTGAGGAGGATTTTACACTGAAAAAGAAGAGAATTTGCGCCAGCAAGGATATAGAGTACACTCATAAATATAGATAATAAAAACTAATGCAAAGTACTGTCACAAAGTATGAGTGAACAAAACCATCCCATGAAATAAATAACCTAAGGAAGGGAAGGAAACATTCACCTCCTGTCTTTATTAAAATTCCAATTATTCGGTCATCAAGTCTAAAATAATTGCATAATTTTATGGCAAGGACAGGAGGCTCGTATTTGCAATTTTCTGGACGTCTGGACACTAAGGATGGAATAGCAGAAGATAACGTTTTGAAATAAGACTCACGAAAGGTCGTGACTCGAGACCAATCAGCCGTTAAAGAGCCAACTGAAAGAAAATCAGTAGATGCTGCCGCGCCTCTAACCAAATGGGCACCAAAATGCCTATCTATACCTGCTAAAGACAATGACCATCTAATCCATCTAGCTAAATAGCAGCAGAAAAGAAAAAATGTTGGTGCGCTAAGCTAGTCTCAGGCTCAAATAATACAAATGTGTAACACGAGGCCTACCAAACAGGCATGTGCATGCTGCAAATACAGCATATAGGTTTTGGTTATATGAATTGGCCAAAGCGTAATTAAGCTCACCCGCCACATCAAGGCACACTCTCAATAGGGTGAGAACCTACTCTCACCTCATACATAGTGGGCACACGAAGCAGTACTGCTACCAAAACCTTATTAATGTGTTGGGAAGGTGCAATTATATTGTTTTTTTGTATACACTGTACAGCCAATACACTGTATTTGCAGCATGCTCATGCTTCGTATTAAACATTTGTATTATTTGAGCCTGAGCCTAGCTTAGCACACCAACATTTTTTCTTTTCCCTGATTGCACACATTTGAGGTTGTTGGCTCCTCATCAGTCTGGTTGCAGCTTGCTGTCCAGGGGTTAAAGGGTTTATTAGGAGAGATTATACTTGGACAAGTACCTGAACACCGGCATATACACTTTGCATATTTAATAAGGTTTTGGTAGCAGTATAAACAGCTTTGTGTGCCCACTATGTAGGAGGTGAGAGTAGGTTCTCACCCTATTGAGAGTGTGCCTTGATGTGGCCGGTGAGCTTAATTATGCTTTTGCCAATTAATATAACCAAAACCTCTCATTTATATTATGTTTATGTATTTGTTGCTAACTTTATTAGGGTGAGAAGCGCAGACAATTTTTGTTTTTTGTACAGCAGAGACAGGATAAAAAGGTCTTGAGTACGATAGTAAAAGCTGAGAACTAGCAGAAGAACGATGATTAGCTGTAACAGCTAGGTAAGTATGAAGATATCTATCGATGCAAATCTAAGGGTCGGCAGCAAGATACGGATAAGAAATGGAGGTAGAAAAGGTTTTAGTACATCTCCTCAAATAAAAATCTATACCCTCTGGAGAAAAAACGATGGTATCTGCTTCTAAAGCACACACATCAGCAATTCTTCTGAACGAAAGAAGACACAAAAGCATAGTAAGCTTAGTTGATAACTGCCTTAAACATAAGGAGTCATTATCAGGCCAATCACGTAAAAAATGTAAAACTATTACGATGTCCCAAAAGGAGTCATATATAGAAGCAGGAGGTCTACTTAAACAGTTGCCTTTAAGCAATCTGCAAACTAAAGACCGTGCCCTACCCTTGGACTGTTTGGAGGATCCATGGGTCGGAAGTAATTAATTCCCAATAATGGAAAAAAATGGATATCCGGCCAGTAACCTGTGAAAAGAAATAACCATAGAGAGGACTTACTGGTGTTGGATCGACCTCGGGCAAACGCTGCAGCTCCTCTACCACGGAAACCTCCTCTAAATGCTGTGGATCTGGAGCGGAACGATCCTTGGAATGCCGATGGCGTCTGGTTTTGATAAAACCTAGGGCCTGGCTGGTTGAAACAGCTGGAGATCCGACCCCTTGATCATCCAACCCTGGAAAAAAAATGAGTGTCCGTCTGAAACACCTTCAGCATAGAAGTCTTAGCCTATGACCATGAGGCGGTTAAACTCTTTAACAAAAGAGTCGGCAAACAACAACAACCCGTTAGTGGTAGGACCCAATTCTTTAGATCCTAATTCAGCCAGACGTGCATCAATCCTTAACAAGGCTGCTTTTCCACGTTGAAAGAGCTACATTTGCATTGCCTAGCAGGCATATGACCCGGAAAGCCCAGATCCCTAATTATTTTAGGGTCAAGTGTAGCATCGGCCAGAGATAAGATTTCGGTAATTAGACCGACTACATCCAGCAATTTATCTTTAGCCGATTTAAAACCCTGCTCTAAACCCTTGTGGGGATCTTGTTTGTTATATGAAAGGGTCAAACTCTGGGGTCATAGTCACTTTCCCCGTGATCACCGGGCAAGGGCATTCTGCCTGTAATTTATTTTGCACCTTTTTTTCTAACGGGCGCCGTAGCCATTTCTGCAAGTAGAGAGCAATGTGCTCAGGAGGGGTCGATTCTGTAACCCTAGGATGTCACATTATAGCAGGATCAAACAATACTTCTCCCAATGGATTCAGAATTGGGGTGTCATTATTTGGGGACTGAATAGTCTGAGAAATAGTGGCATTAGCAGCATTGACTGATGGGGCTCACCTACCACAGACTCACTCACAAAAGCGCAAGTGTTCTCCCCTGGACCCGCAATGCTGAGTTTACATGTGATTTTCAGGTGATCTATACCTGCAATGCTGGGTTTGTGTGTTCTATTAATCAATACTTGCAATGCTATGTTTCCATGCATTACTGACTCTCACATGTACTGACTCTCACAGTCTTCGCCTAATTTGTAGTGAGTGTGGAAAATATTTTTATGGTGTGGTAGTGGAGAGAATTATTCCCTGCTAGGGAGTGTGGAGTGGGGCCCAAAAAATGCTTGCATACGGTCCAATTATTTCAATATAAAATTGTCAGCAGGGTCTCATATTTATATTTCTTGCCTCGGGCGTCAAAAAAGCTAGATACGGCTCTGGCTATAAATAAAAGACCAACTCAAATCTAGCTACGAGAACATTTTTAGGAACATTTGTGCACTGAGAGCAGAACACAACATCATTAAACAATTCCTAAAACTGTGCCATCCCATTTCATTTGGGGTGTAGGTCGATAGGATTTTTTTTTCTTTCTTTCTTTAATTATTTCTAAGTTAACATTCTCTGTTCCATAACGTAGAATGAAAAAAAGAGGCATAAATCTCTGTATATTTAATGCTGTAACTCTTGTGGTATGTGGCTTGCACAAAGCTGCTAGCGTGCCAACTACATACCACATACATAGTGGCACTCTGGGATACCATCTCCACAATGTTTCTGTAGGGAAGTAGAGGCTATCAATTTGCTCCTTGACAGTACCTACAAGACTTCCAGTAAATAGAAATGGTAGTGAAGGCAGAGCTGATGTTTTGTTGCCTGTCAAACAATAAACAAATTAAAATTAAAGTCATAATATGGCTTCATGTTACCATAATATACTGTATAGTGTAAAAAAATAAATAAAAGGAACAGCATGCTGGAAAAAAGACTGTAAACTCTTTCCAACCCATTAAAAAGTACAATATCTAAAAAAAAAACACAAACACACAAAGTTAGTTATATGTCAGGTAGATTTTTTCAATTAATTTATAATTAAAACACATACATTGACCAATACCAAGTGTATTTAAGTTCTGTCATACCTTTTTCGATGCTTTTACCAATAAATTATACACAAATAATCATATTTTTACTTACACAATGACTTTGTATAATATGCTGACCAAACAGATTTTCACGCATATTTTTTATGTGCATGAGTGAACTTTCCCAACAAGCCCAACAATCCTCTTGTTGATGCTACTTGAGCTAAAGAAGTAGAAAAGAGGAGTGAACACCACGCAGAGACTATGAAAAGAAAATATCAACTGGTTGGTTAAGATAAAGTCCTTTGTAACCTTGCAGGGAGATTGACCAAGTAATATTAAAATATATTGGTGAACTCTAAAGCCGGTTATGGGACCAAAAAATATGCCAAATCCAACCACAACCAAAAGGAGTTGAATTCTTATTCTTTTACGTTGTCTAGTGGAGACTGAAGGAGAACAATTGAGAGCATGACAGATAAGATGCCAAAACATAACAAGGAGGACCAAAGGGAGGAACCCAAAGAGCAATGACAATGCCAGGTCAAGTATGACCATGCCTGGTGCTCTGTTAAATCCTGGGAAGCAAGGATTTATATCACTTGAAGAAACATGCAGTTCCAGCATTGCAAAGGCTATGATGATCAGCCAGAAAGAAATGCTGGTGCATCTGCAGACCCATCCTGAGTTGAGCTTACGGTATACCAATGGGTGAGATACTGCCACATACCGTATCACAAATATCCAGACTACAAAAATAGCCCCAATCCTCTGTGAAATTGTGGGGATGATATAAACAATGGAGCATGACACGGGTCCCAATGTCAAGATGTCAAGAATGTAAGCCATGCCAAAGGGCAAGGTCCCAGCTTCCAGAAGTGCAGCACAAAGAACACTGACCACATAACTTGGGATGGTTAGAGAGTCTTTGACTTGTGGCCACATTGCCCACAGAACAAGAATGTTGAATGTCAATCCCAATAGGCAGACCAGAGGATATAGGCACGAAAGGACAATGACAACTTTCTTAGGGATAATGCTGCATGATGATAAATTATCTGATGCCTGTGCTAACAATAGGTAGTGAGAAGGTTGACCCATTTCCTCTTGTGACATCTTGCCAAGAAAAGCCTGTGAAAAGGGAAGGAAAGGACAACATTAGAATATGAGACTGCAGCAAAACTGCAAGAAAGTATAACTGTGCTATGTGTATTTCCCATCACTCTTACTACCTCTATAACCATATACAGATGAAGCATGGTATCCAAACGTTAATAAAATCACATCAGCTTGCAGCACCAAGGGCATATGAATTGTAAAATATTGTGTTTGAGTATTCATATAATCATTTAACCTGTAGGAGCAAAATACAGTAATAAGTATAACTTGTACTGAACAGTTATCTCACATGCTACAATATTATATATTATGGCAATTTTATAGGAGCTTGCAGATCCTACAGTGTTGATATTAGTATAAACTGTGCAGTCATTCATAGTATTACATTCATCATCTACTCTGGATCAAGTAGCGCTGAAACATCAATCTCATGTAACCTACTCTAACTGGAGCATCAGTATATTCGTGTTACCCACATCATACCATAGGACCCATGCTAGAGCAAGCCCAGCCATGGATAAAACACACCAAAATGTGATTAGAATTATTTATGCTAAAAAATTAATCCCCACATTGGAAGAGGTTGCATCCACAACAGTGTGTAAGAGGTTTTACGGTACCTCAATGTGTGTGACACTGTAAACCCCAGGGAGATGATTTGTTTGGCTTTTGTGCACAGGTGCTGTACAAATCATACACATGGGTCCCTGGGGTGGAGCAATTGTGGGGAAATGCTTAATTCCCCCCTCCCAGTAGAAAGTCCATGCCAGATTTTGCAAGAGACTAGATGTCTGCAGGATCACGTCTTGGATTCCTATGAATCAGGTCCAGGTGCTGAACAATTAAATCCCCTGGAGGCTGGGGGGGATCCATGGCGAAGAGGGAGGACCTGAAAAGAATCGCTGACCCAAGAGTGGTATTACCTACTTGGACCTGTGTGAGCTGTCTGGGGAAGGTTTTCAGAGCCTGGCTTAGCTGGGCATTGCAGGGAAGTGAGTGATTAGTTGGGCTAGTCAGCCAGGGCCATGATTTTGCTTTGGGGTGTTTTTGTGCACTTGTAAATAAAACGCACAGTTTGGTTAAAATACGTTGTTCCTGAGCTCTAGAAGACCGAAAATGGCACTAAATTAATCAACAGAGCCTAAATGTGACGTGATGACCTCATTAAACAGCGGGCACTTATGGAAATTATATACTGCAAGGTAGCACATAAATGGTTGCTACCCTACATGATATGTTTTAAGGTTTCACAAGCCTTCTTGTCATCTTAGTAAAGGTGTTGGGAAAGAGGGTAACCAACATTTAAGGCATTTTTAGTAATGCATTTTTGCCTGCTATATACCGTAAATGTAAATAACAACCCCCATCTCTCCTCCTCAATGAACCAGTTTGAAAGAGTTAGAAAGCCTGGGAAAACTAATCAGAGCAGTTTCAGTTTATTGGTTGGCAAATAGAGATTGGAAAAAGCAAAACTTAGTAGCAGGTATGCAGGAATGAATTGTAAAGTATTTTTAACCTCCATTAACATTAATAAAAAACAACAACAGTGTCTATATACAAACATATATACAAATTAGTAAGTATGTAAGTAATTCAAAGATAGTTGGAATAAAGTGTTGATATAGTCTCATACCTTCTCGTCGGTGTGGTTTACTGTGCTTCTCAACCTGTCTACTTCAGTGTCATTTTGATGTGCGTGATACTTTACTAGACCACATCCTTTTATGAGAATGTACGCAACCATATTTTCCCACTGAAAAAGCAGAATTGCAGAAATGGAAAAAAAGAATGCAAACAAAATTTTATATGAATAGAAAGCTACAGCAGTATAGGTAGGCAACATTTGGTCTTTTAGAGCAGGGGTCCCCAACCACCGGGACGAGGAACGGTACCAGTCCGTGGCCTATAAGCAACTGGGCCGCACAATAGGGTGACCACATGTCCCAGAATCAGTGGCTTCAAATGCCGTCCTTTTTTTTTTTTCGACGCAGAGGAGAGAGAGGAGTGCCGAGGGGTCGCTCAAGTTTTCAGCAACCACTCGGCACCCCTCAGTCTCTTCCGCGAGACTTCTAGCTCGGTCACGATGCCGGCATTTCATGCTGAGCGTTGGAATATGATGTCAAAAATTGTCTTCCACAATACCGGTCCCTGGTGCCAAAAAGGTTTGGGGCCATTGATGTAGAGAACATTTCATTACATAGCACACAACCAGCAGTTACTTGTTTCCTGATTCCTGTGTCCTTTTGGGTTTATTCGCTAAAGCTTACTGATATACTGTATTATACATATATATATTATTTGCCTATTCCTATTTGGGAGAGTAGTTAGATATTTGAGATATTCAATGCTTGTGGGCAGTTTCTTGATAAAAATATCCTGTAATAAAGTTACAAATGTAAGCATTTTGTTATAGGTTTTAATCATAATCAAAAGCTTGACCTGAGAGGTTAATCCATAAATGTGCAATGGTATACATTAAGTAAACAGCATTCTGACTTGACTCTGTCTGGATATTAATGGCTGTGATGTCCCATGAAGAGACATGTTGGGGTAGAAGCACCTACTTCTTCTTATTACTGACTTGTAATGCATCCACACCTGTCAAGGAGAGTAGTGCGAGGAAATTGCAAGAGTCAATATAATTCTTAAGGATAAGATATCAAGCTACATCTTGGCTCAGAAGGCAGTATACTACGTAAGAGGGAGGTGAACATATTCCACACATTTTTTCTTCTGAATTAGCACATGGGTCACATAAAATGCCCAGCCAGTAGTCCTCGCCCAAACTGAATCCTAGCATATTGCTTAATAGGGAAAAGTTTGGTATCATAAATGCAGATCTCTCGAACAGTGGCATGACTTGTTGGAAAACATTTGCAAGGGTGTAGATGAGATGTGTTCCTGGTTTGAATGAGTAGATTACGATGTTTTGGTGTAATATTTTACTGTATAATATTATCAACTGTTTTCTGGCTAGTTTAATATATATCTACTATATAGTCCAATTTCGGAGTCTGAAGCCAGAATGTCAAAGACCAGAGAGACACCCAAGAAACACCTCATAGAATGTTGATAATGAGGCTTCTCATTAGTTAGGAGTGCTGTGAGTGTAGGACTGTAGGGTTTTCCTACTAAAATGCAGGAGGTGAAAGCAGGGCCATTCCTGGCAAATGACAGTGGTGCGTTACAGTAGGGCCCAACAAGGAAGCAAGTCTTAATTTGTTGATGACAAACTGAATTGTCTTTCATTATTTTCTTCTTATCCCCAGAGGATGAATCAGGATTTCTCTACAAAGATTAGCTTTAGTTATCTGAGTAATGCTCTCAACTGATTGGCCAGGCCTTTTATCCAGCAGATGGGACTGAGATTATCACTAACCTAATCCACAAGGAGAAGTGACACAGCAAGAGACACTGCAGAGCTATGAAAGGCTGCTAAAGGTAAGTGGGACAGTAAAGCGAGAGTCAGGAACAGGGAACTAAAAATGAATACAAGATTTGGTATAAATCATAGTGGGGGGGAAACAATGTGAATAGAACAAATTGGATTGTAAACAAGAATGGTGGGCTCGTGTTGCTGTTACATTTCTGATATTGCTAATAGCGTAGGAACCACTAATCACAAAAAATGGTTTCATTTTCTTACACTGATCATCAAAAGAAGCATTTTCCTATTCTCTTAGGTATTCATCTAGTTGTGGACCTCTACCAGTAACTGGAGTAAAGATGTCACTAATGGATGAGACTTCCTCTGACCTACCTGTAAAGGACACAGATTGCAAACCAGCAGTTGTTAAAGTCATTCAAGGTATAAGAATATTTCAGCGGGAGTTATTTTGTCCACCAATTGATCTCTAAACTAGACAAACGGAGCTTATGTTTTGCAAATTATGTTTTTTCGCAGCATGTGTACACTTTTGCTACATCAAGAAATGGTTTAACAATGGTTTAAGATTTTAGATCTAATGTCAGCGCTGTATCTTTAGTTTTTTTCTTCTTTCGTATTTCAGATCTAATGTTTAATGTTTGTAGCTCATGCTTTTTGTTGTTCAGGGTAGTAAAAAGGCAGATCCTAACAGAGCATCACGGGAGATGCTAAGTTATCCCTAATAGTTGGAGAATATTGTAACAATTGCAATATACAGCCACTATTGTGAAAAATATTGTATCCTGTGTGTCCGGTTTCATTCCCCAGTCAGGTAGATATTAGAGACATACAAGCATCAACACATTGGTGTTAATTACTGAAATGAAAGAAAGTATTACAATTATGGAATTGGAACCTGTACACCACTTGTTAGTCAGATCATCGCTACAGACTAATTATGGAACCAAGAGCTTAGTTTAACATATATCATTTCCTTTATATAATTTATGTTATGATATAACTTTTAAAATAATATTATATAAAATATTATAATATTATGTTATGTTGTACCCAGAGCTTCCTCATCGTAATTATGTTTATTTTTCAGAGTTGGCATCAGGATCCCACCCTCATCATCATCATGTTACTCGAACAGCACCCAAAATGAAAGGTGGGAGAGGTTCCATAAGTTCACCTTAGAGTAATGGGAGTGGTAGCCCAGAAACAGGTGAAAGACAATAGCTATTTGAACCATGTATTGAGGATATATATATATATTGGATATATATCGCCTTCAGGGCGATGCTTTTGCGTTCTTCCGCAACCTCCCGCAACCACCTTTAATTTCTAAAGTCTCTCTTTCCTATACCTCTTCCTTCTCCTTTCCGTGAGGTAGGCCCCTTTAAGTATTTGAGACTTGGTGGGTTACTTTGCAGGCACTTAGAACAGGTTTACTTAAGAGATTCCGTTTGTTATATATACTTTCTGTAGGATACTTTTAATACTATTATGTTTGGTGATTCACTTAATTTACCACAATGGAAAACTAAATTGTGAGTCTTGCCAAGAGTGGTGAAGAAATCAATTCATGTCCATTAATGTCTGTAATTACTTGATTGGGCCACATTTAGGAAGAGATCCGGACTTAATTTTGTATTTGCCAATGGCACATACAACAGAGGGTTGTAGTTAATGGAGTATATTCGGAGCACAACCATAAGTCAAATGGCAAATAATTTAGGTAAACTGGAAAAACGGTCAGAGCTGTGGCAACTGGCAATTAATGTGGATAAATGCAAAGTATTGCACCTAAAGCATAAAAACCCAAGGGCAGATTATAGATAGTTTGATACAGTCCTAACCTCAACATGTGAGGAAAGGGACTTAGGGGTAATTATTTCAGAGCAAGGTAGACAATGCAGTAGAGCAGCAGGTAATGCTAGCAGAATGCTTGGTTGTATAGCGAGAGGTATTAGCAGTAGAAGGAGGGAAGCGCTCATGCCGTTGTACAGATCACTGGTGAGACCTCACTTGGAGAATTGTGTAAAGTGCTGGAAACTGTATCTCCAGAAGGATATAGATGCGTTGGAGAAAGTTCAGAGAAGGGCTACTAAAATAGTTCATAGATTACAGGATAAAAGTAGGAGATAAGGTAAGTATTAAAAATGGTATTTATTACAGCATATGGACAAATATAACATCTTACATTAAAATCTGGAATGCAGAGTTCTCATAGAAGCCCAAAGGAGGGTGAAAGGAGCGTTTTTGTTTTTAGATTGATTTTGAGGACTCTTTCTATGTGAACTCTGTGTTCCAGATTTTAATGTAAGATGCTATATTTGTCCATATGTTGTAATAAATACCATTTACATCCAGCCAAATGGTACAGGAGTGAGTTTCCCTAATTAAAAGAATTGATCCCCTAGAGCTACTGCTTTTGCATGCCCCTTCAATACAAAGCCCTAAAGTTTTATAGGGTAGTCTGGTACAGTGAATGCCCCTGCCCCACCTGTCGAACCAGTCCCAGTCTTAAAGAAGGCTGAGGCCTCATCATGCCCCTTTGCTTTGACAGCTGCTGCCGGGTGACATGGGTTTGCTGTCACACACACACAAATCTTATAAAGATTTTGCTGTTCATTTTTATTTGTTTTGTTGGGGACCCTCCTTGTTATCACAGATCAGTACAAACACACAAAAATGGCAAATATTAAAAAAAAAGTTTGTACAAATCCAAATGCGCATGCCTGGTGTATAGCTGAGAAGGTTAGTTGCACATTCTCACCAGATTTCTTGAATGGCAGGACCCTCAATATATGTTTTTTATTTTAGAAAAGGATTTAAGGGTTCGCAGACGAGTGTCATTAATCAGCAGGGAAGAGCTAGAAGACAAATTTCTACACCTCCACGAGGAGAACCTACTGCTCAAGGACTATGCTAGAAAGCAAGAAGACAAAATCAAGAGGTAACAAAAGACTACCCCCTACAAAGACCACTTCTCTAGTAACTACCGGTAATAATTTCCTTATAACCAGCTGTATCACTGTATATTATTTTCACTGGTTTAGGTGAACATTTCTATTCAATATTCAATATTTAATATTTCAATATTCAAATCTAAATAAATTACCCCTTGCTTTTTGAACAGTCCTATTAATAAGCATCACAGAGCCATTTGCATTGGCTATATATCTATTTCTATATATTAAGAAACCATTTTGTAGTGTAAAAAAAAATACTTTTCCAACCTTTCTTTATAATGAATGTGCACAGCTCCCTTTATTGGTTTTGTAGCCCAGCTATGTTGTTGAAGCAAAAATAGGAAACATTTGAAAAAGAAGCAAATAAGAAAGGCTTCTATGTACTTTTGGTTTGAAATTACTTAAAATCATTAATGATGCATTTTCTGTGTACTCTTGTAATTTCTTTATCATCTAAATTATTATGCAATTGTTTTCATAGCTTCATACTGCAAAATTTCATTTGTGTGATTTTCTAATAAGTAATCAATTTATTCATTGTTATAACTGTTCTTACTGTAATGATGCCTTGCAATACATTGGAAATGAATGTTCTATTATAAAATATAAACCTCATGTTTAGCTACTCAGAATTTCAACTCAGCTTCAACTTGAATGTGAGAATTAGTAACATGAAGTTCCTGCTTTAGCTTTTAGAAGCTGGGGATCCCCTCTAGGTTCAATAAGCATGTGCTACAGAGCTAATCCTATGTTCACCTATGTTCAGGGAACACATGAGGTGATAACTTTCCGGTTGTTACCCAGAATTTATCACAATTTTTTAATAAATAATGCGCAAAGCATGGCTGCATGATAACCTCTGTGCATACACACCCTCTTAGGTTATTATCTGGGCATTATAACCATGTGTAATTAATTACCAACATTAATTGAAGGTATCATTTTCTTTCATAGAATGGCCACCAAATTGCTACGTTTGACTTCAGAACTTGGACAGACAGGGGAGAGTAAAACAGTGAGTTCAAGGAGAGATGGAAGAGATTTAGAGGCAGAAGAGACAATTGAAGATCTGCAGGACCGTGTGAGAGACCTGGAGCGCCGAAATGAATCCTTAAGAAATCGATTGACTACATACAAGCAGCGCCTACAGATCCAAGAAGTATGCCGACATTGCCCTTACAGCACAGTAACAGCAAGAATCAACTCTGGTGTTAGGAGAAATACAGAGAAGACAAAAAGAGGTGAGACAAATAGTTTATAGTTTTACAGCCTGTAGGTAGAAATTGAAATGTTACATGAGATGATATCCAAATTATGATTCCAGGTCTACGTGTGCAAGGACTGGAAAAAAGCATACCACACGTATCTATTGAAAGTTATGGAGATGCCCTCAGTGATGAAGCCAGGGCAGAGATTGACCAGCTGTAAGTAAGATGCTAGATCTTTAGTCAAATTTATATTTGGACGCTCTAGATGCATGAGCACACACAGATACATACATAGACAGTCACAAACATCTCCTTACTTCTGAAATGTGTGACTTCACTTCTGCTCCCATGATGTGAGAGCTGCTGCACTTCTGCAGGATCACATAATGTGACCCATCTGAGTGCCCAGCTCCTGACTACAATAGCCTGCGCAGTGCAGCTACTGTTATTCCGCATGAACTGGTGTTTTGGCAGCAGGTCTCTATTCGCATGGGCCTAGTGTGCCTAATTGATAATCTCCAACTGCCTTTATTTAATCAGCCACTATCCCAGTAGATACAATTGGGATTGTCACTCTTTAATTAAACCAAGCAACCATTTTTTTTATTAACAATTACATTTTGGAGTTGTATCTTGTTTACCAAGATTCCACATTGTTGAAAGTCAAAACCACAAAGTTGATGAGAGATCCGCCATGTTGTTGAAGAACACAGAGACTGCGAGGCACAAGTATATGAGTCTAGAGGTGCTGCACTCCCTTCAGCAAATGCAGCAGGCTGAAGATCAAAGGTGAGCCATGTGTGTAGGCTGTGTGAACCCTGTAGATTATCTCATGCCGCCTACTCTTTTTTAAAATAGTATAAAACAAGAAACAATCAATACAGTGCAATATAATTTAAAGAAAAATTAAATAAAGCAAAAAAACATAACAACATATCATTGATGCTCTTAATAAACATAGATTTTTTTGAGATAATGTATTTAGCTTAGAGGCTTTAGGAAGTATAAGAGGGAACAAAAAGTGGAATCTAAAATTCCATGTTTTCTAATATGAAAGGGAGTTTTCTCACTAAAAGGTATGTGCAGGAGGTTGCAATGTCAAATATGAGGTGATGGCAAAGGGGAGACATATTAGGACACTGAAAGACCATTCCATAGGAATTCCATTCTGAGGAACACACTGCCCTTACTAAAGTTACTAACGACCTACTCTCTGCCAAACACAAGGACCAATACTCTATGCTGTTCCTACTGGACGTTTCTGCTGCTTTTGATACTGGGGACAATACTCATACCTTCAGCATCTCCTTCTCCAGTAACACTTCCCCTACCCTAACTCCCTTCTGTTCTCTCTTTACATTACCTTTCTTGGCAAATTAATCTCAACCTTTGACTTTCAATGCCACCTATATGCTGATGACACCGAAATCTACTTATCATCTCCTGATCTTTCTTCATCCCTTTTCGATTGTATAAATACCTGCCTTCTAAAACCGAAACTTCCCACCCTCCAATGCTAACATTTCCTCAACAGTATCCATCAATGTCAATGGTGTAATCATCTTCCTGCCCCCTCACGCTCACTGTCTTGGTGTCACCCTAGACTCAGGTCTCTCATTCACCTCCTATCTGCCGTCTCCATCTTAAAGACATTGCCCGCGTTTGTCCCTTCCAACTCAAGATGCCACTATGGCTCTTGTCTACGCCCTCATGATCTCCCACCTTAACTATTTTAACCCTGTCTTAGCTGATCTCTTTCATACTCATCTTGCCCCTCTACAATCCACCATGAACACTGCTGCCAGACATATCTTCCTTCTCCATCGCTTTACTAATCCTTCTCCCCTTTGTCAGTCTCTACAATAGCTGCCTATACACATCAGAATTAATTTCAAAATCTTGACTCTTACTTTCTAATCTCATCATAACGGTTCCCTAACTTACACTCATCTCTAAATACACTCCTAATTGTGTGATTTCTAGCTCTCATGCACACCTACAAGATTTCTCAAAGATTGTCCATATGTGTCTTTCCCCCTCCCTTCGGATCTTCAAGAAATTCCTTCAAACCGGCTTCTTTAAGGACGCCTATGAACTAAAGAGTTAAAGTCTTTCCTCCCATATCCCCTAGCTTACCTTTCCTAGTCCCTTTCCGAGTCCACTCATACTGATGTGGCTGGTCCATCCCTAACAATTGCACTTTTACCCCTTGTAAAATATATCCAAAAATACCTCTAGATTGAAAGCTCGTTTGGCAGAATGAATGTATCCACTTCTAAATCCCCTGTTTTCAAAGTAGTAACAGTACGACTTCACAGTAATATCGCCAGCTATTGCATCTGGTATGGGTGAACCCGAACTTTTTGGTAGAAGTTGTAGTACGACCAAACCTTAATCATTAACAATATTAGCCACAGTTGACATATAAATAAGCAATTACTTCCAAACTCAACCACCCTTATTATAGCAGACGTGTGTTTACTTAAAGCCTTGTACTTTAAGTCTTGTAGACATTAACAGATGTAATCAGTCTTTTTGGTATTGGTTTTATTCCGCAATTAATGCTTTTTTTTGTTCATTTGTTACAAAATTGTTTTAACCCCTAGAGCTGTCCTCCGGGAGAATGTGATACAGATCCGTTTGCAGAAGGAGCTGAGGGAGAAAAATGCAAGTCTATGTGCCCTCAGGGAACAATTTCAACAACTTAAAGAGGTAAAAATGGTGTACTAAAAGATATTCCTCAGTTACAAGTTACCATTTAATGCTTACAATAAGTAATCTAGCCCTGGTATTAATATTGTGCTCTTTTTTCAGTCTTATGAAACTGAACTAGAAGAGGTAAGTGTGTCCTACTAAATATCAGACTTAAAGTGTCCCACCCATTCTAATTAGAGATCTCAGTGTGTTTGTAGTGTGTGATATTAGCCTTAGGCAAATTGCAAATCCTCTTTTACTTGATTTACGAAGCAGACAATCAAAAAAAGACATCATTCCATGTAGGCCACAGCAGCAAGCTGTGTTTCACTTGGACACAAATAATCAACCATATTTATTTTGTTCTCTTGTAGAAGCAAAAATCTCTGATACTGAGCAACAAGGCTGTCTTGACTCAGTTAGAGGACCTCAGCTCACAACTGAAAGAAGAACGGGCCAAGGTAGTGGCCTTGGAATTAGAAAAGCAAAGTGTGTGCAACCTACAAAGGTCACTGTTGGAGGTGAGATCTAGATGGATTCTACTTTGTTGCATAGGTTTTGGCAATCATCCATGAGTCAATATGCAAGGGAGAAGGGAGGTGGGTTCTCAGAATACAAATGTAGTCCAATGCAAGGCTAAATACCTAATAGAAATGAAGGTTGGAGCAGACAGACAGGCAGTCACATAGAATCTTTATTTGAGCCAAATTTGATAAAGTATACCATAATTTGTGAAATACACTTTTTACATGACCCTTGCATTGTCCATAAATGCAGGTTTTTATTACCTCATTTACAACATGTAAATAATTGTGACATAACATACGGTAAATCAAACATGTGCGACACCAATACGGATTAAGAATTGTCTGCAGCAGTTATTTATTTAATGCTGCGACTTTTTTTTATTAAACATTAATGCACTGAACAACTGAAATCATCAGTTATGGTTATTGACCATAACCTCACATCTAACCATTCATTTCTTTCACTATGAGGTGTCCCTGTCACAACCCCTTGAATCTCTACTTTGAAACCTTATTTACTGTCTTGAGGTCACTTTTGACTCATACCTCTCATTCACCCCCCAGATCAACTCACGAGTGCATTTTTTCTAGCCCTTTAATGCTTGAGATACCAAAAAAATATTTAGTTAAATCCTGACCTACCATTCAATTTAAAGCAGACCATACACATTTCATTTCAATTCAATTTCAAATTCACACTTAACTCCGCCACAACTTCTACGCTAAATGATCAGGAACTGCTCCCATTTCCATCCGGACAAAGCATTTTCTATCTGATTCTGCAAACTGGGCACAGGAATGATCCTTACCAGAGTATTCATCTGCAAACATTCAGAGTTCAGAGCATTCATCTGCAAACAACTTAAAAACCAAACCTAAAACCTTCATATAGTAAATCTGCAGTTTCTTGATCTGGATACTTAAGATATATAATATATATTCCTGATCCCGCCAACTCTTTGGGCAGGCTAGTATGCTCCTCCCTTGCCTCAAAGATTTACTAGTGTTTCTTAAAGCCAACATTTGATGCATTTCACTTATTTATAAAAGCAGCCAAAGGGCTGATTAGTTATTGTTAAACATACATATGGTTACATAGTGCCCTCATATGCAGGGCCACCATCAAGGGGGTACAACCATTACAGCTGTCGCTCTCCATAAAAAAAAAAAGGTGTGCACTGGACCACTAATTAGAGGGGGCTGGAGTAAAAAGTCTTCACTAGGGTCAATGAGGTCTCAACCAATAAGAGACATCTCAACTCTCCTGATCTTTAAGAAGCTTCTCCTGATTGGCTGAGTCCTGCCACACGGAGCTTAGTGTAGGCTACAACATGCACCAGCTAAGGAATACAATGAATGTGTGATGTATGTATGTATGTGACAGTTTTTTCTGTTTGTGTGACTGTATGTGTAATGTTTTATAATAGAGGGAGTTAATTGTCTGAGAATGCTCATGTCTGGTAATAAGGGGGTTATTGCCTGAGATGGCTTATGTATGGTAATGATTGTATGTATATTATAAATATATCAGCAAGGTTCCCAAGGCTTCCTAATAATTTCTATAATATAAAATGCATTTTATGTGTATGTGACGGTGTGTGTATGTAAAATATAAGTATATGTGGTCACCCTAGCTGTCACTGATAGAGACGTCACTAGTCTCCTGTGACATTTTGACAATGTCTTTGTCCCCAAATGACTTGTCTGTAGACTTGGGGCCCGGCCCACTCTTCGTGTTCGTCTTTGTGGGGGAAAAGATCTTCATATTCCACGAATATTCGCCCATTCCTGTGTCCAGTGTGGGTGAATATTTGTGTACATTCTTTGTGTTTTCTGCTCCCGTTAACCCCTGCAATGCTGCGTAGATAAGGTAAGCTAGATGGGGAAAAGACCAGCGAGATTAGTAAACGAAGACAAACACGAAGATTCTTTGTGTTGTGTGTCTTCGTCTTTGTATACTTTTTGCCGGTATTTGGGCTGAACAATGAAATCGCAGCCTCCGTGTTCGTTTTCATGTTCGCCTGAATACAAATGCACAAGTCTACTTGTCTGTGCCATCATTGGGCTGTAATGGCTTGTCAGTACTCCCAAACGACTTGTCTGTGCCATATTTGTTCCCCAACACCTTCTCTGTGCCCTCTTTGCACCTCTAAGACCTTGTCTGTGCCTGTGCCCTCTTTGTACTCCTAACACCTTGTCTTTGTACTCTTTGTGTCCCAATACCTTGTCTGTGCTATCTTTGCACCCCAACCAGTTTGCCTGCACTATCTTTGTGCCTCAACCCAACATCTTTGTGCCCAAATTAAATACCAATTTAAACCATTTTTCTACACACTTTGAAGTTTTTGAGCTTGTGATTTGTGAAGCTGATGTATGATTTCTTTTATATGCCATTTAAGACTCAGGTACTTTGTGGGTATGGTCTTATGATATAGACTTGAAAAAAACAGTTTTACATAAATTTAAGCCTGTATGCAAATGCCAGAGATAAAATAAGCCTCCATGTCCCTGATATGTTCTTAAGAAACAACATTGTCATTCTGTTTCAGTTCCAAGAGAGGGTTGGTGATGTTGAAAAAGAGAAAGAACTTATCAAACAGCATTATGAAAACCTACTCAAAAGGTAAAATAATACTGTGGGTCCCTGAAAATATTCATTCCAAATGTCATCTTTGATGTATATAAAGCACTTTCCATTTACGTTTTCCTAAATATATTTTTTTGTATCTGTTTTCTTTGTTGTCCTCCTTCTGAGATAATATGTCTGCCCTCTCATGTCTGTTTTGCAGTACTCTGGACTCTGATTGCCATACTTCTTGGCAGGAGACAGAAAAGGAATTAAGGAATCAGATTTCTGACTTGGATAACCAAAACCGCACAATTATGTCTGAGCACATGCACAACAAAGAACAGGTCTTGCATGAGAGAGGTACATGAATCTAAATGCCACCCATAGGTGCATATTGTAGTATTGATTTCTAGCAGGACCATTGATACCATTGTTTCTTTCAGAGACAGAGCAGCAACTATAGCCATTGCCTTTTCATTCACAGTCATGGTGCTTGGATAACATAACCCACATAAAGCTGTCGTATTGCTCCGTGAACAAGGGATATCAAATATGTCACAAAGAGTTGTACAGCTGTTCAAGTCGTCATGTTGCTGTTTTTTTCAGGACTAAATGAACAACTAAAGCGGGAGGTATCTCAACTGCAGATCCAACTCTTAGAGAAGATTGATGAAGTCCACAGGCTAGAGGAGAAAGTGTCATCCATTTTATCTTTAAGATCTACAAGAGATCACCAGAACAAAGAAGAGACATCTCACAGAATGGCGGTGGGCAAGAGTTGTTCAAACTCTACAGTGAGAAATTTCATTGTCCCTTTAAAGATGAATGCTTTACAGTGAAGTAACTCAGCTGAAAAGAACTTTTAATAAGTACTTTTGAAGTATACTTCATGGGAAACATGGCAGCATTACACAATAAGCAAAGTACAATCCATTAATCCATAATATGTTTCTCTAGGTGTTTATTTTAGTACAATAAAACACCATTCAGTTCTAATGATTTTGTTCTTTTTTGCAGACTCCTGAAAAGGCAAACTATGTACAGCTGACAGAAATTAATAAACAGGAGAAGAGAGGGGATGAAGAAACAGGAAGGACCTGGGAAATTGAGAAGAATGTAGATCAAACTAGAAAGGTAGAGGACACCAGGCATAAAGAGACCACGGACAATGGAACAGAGAAAGAAGAAAAAAACAGGAGAGAAGAGGAGGAGAAGGAAATGTTAAGGAAGATTCACAGAATGGATGCAGCACATGCTGAGACTATCCTTGAATTAGACAAGACTCGAGAAATGCTATTGTTACAACACAAAATCAATAATGATTATCAGGTACTTTAAGTGAGGAGAACTTGTCAAGAGTGCCACAGCCAGGTCCACAGGCCTAACTAGACTATATTATTTAATTTTTAAAGGGAATGGTATAAAGGCTTAGGAAACTAACTTTGATAATCTAATTATAACTGTACGAAATATCTACTATTCTTTAAACTATCCAAAACTGTCTGTATAAAAAAAAAATGCATAAGGGGTATAACAAGGGTGAGGGGAGAGTTTTTGCTGTTATCAGTTTTAGAAATTTAGAGCAAGTTACTGGCCCAGCCTTACTTTAGTTCTTGTTTCATGACTTATACATTTTCGTGACCATGCCTTTTAGGAGGAGCTTCAGACACTCAGGCTTAGGGCTGAAAATGGAAGCAGAGAGAAAGAGGAGACAGAACAAGTCTATAAAACCAGGCTTCTGCAGCGTGAATCCAAGATCCAGAAGCTGGAGGGTAATAGCCAAGATTATGGACATTGTGTCAAAATATATGTAGATGTAAGCTTTTATTAAAAACTGAACACTTTCCGGCACAGCTGTACAATCATTTTATGGTGCTCACTTTGTCACTGGCTTAAATACAAAAAATGTTTTCTTGTCTTTATATTCTACTTCTTTACAGCTCAGCTCAAGGACATTGCATATGGGACCTATCACCCCCGAGCAATCACAAAGGAGTCCCCTTCTTCTGATGAGGATATTTCCTTTACTCCAGTCCTACACAGAGGGGAGACTCTTTTTGAGATTCACATTGGGGGCATCTGTTTCTCACCACAGGGTCTGAGAAGAGTTTGTGATCCAGCGCCAGTCACCTTCTGTATCTACTCTTTCTATGACTTTGAGACACATGCTACACCCGTTGTGAATGGCGCACAGCCTCAATATAACTTCACCTCTAGTTATGCGGTCATTCCTATTGGTGACTTCTTGCGCTATCTCAGGGTGGGGACTTTAACAGTTGAACTATATCAAGTCATTGGGGGTGAACATTGTGAACTGGCAAGGGCCCGAATAAGTCTTGAAGCAACGCTGCAAAGCAGAGACAGAGTATACAGAACCACCATCCTTACAGGTAACATATCAGTATTTATGCTAAACAAATAAGCCATAGCTTTACTATGCTACCGTACTGCATCCTTCCCCGAAACCCAATACTGTCTTATTTCCTCAACGGTGTTCCTTTATCAATCTTTAGAAGCTGTTTTTTCCATTTGGTTTATTCTTCGTTGTTTGAAAACGAGTCAATAGATACCTCTTGTTTTGTGTTACAACAAGTTGATTGGATTAAATAAGGAGAAAATAATACAAAGAAGCTTGTGTAAGGTGCTTTCTTACATCTAAAGAAGGTTTACTGAAACTACTTTGAGTTATCTTTTCAATGCATAAATATTAATTTTATTTACTAAAATGAAAAGATTTTTTTTATTATTATTACATTTGCTGGCTGTATGATAGAATGCAAAAAAACAACTAGATTGACGTTATTAAATGTTTCAGGCTTGTTGGGAAGTGCAAACCATACATTTGTGTTTTACCACTCCATAAAAACACACACAATAATACCTCTAATAAAGCAGCCTGATATCAATGTAAGCATTGTGACGGCAACGCGTACTTTCAGATACCAGTGGGGAAATCATTGGGGAATTGGATTATTGGCTGCATCTACACGGACCTCTCTCCCAGACTCAACATTTACAGAGGCAGAGAAACAAAGCCATCAGCTACCTTTCAACACACAAACAAGGTGCCATGGCCAAGGTGAGAGCAGAGTGGCTAGAATATAATAACATATCGGCAGATGAAACAAGTGCAGCACTTGAATCGTTGGCTTCTTATAGTCACAAAAACGATGAAAATAATTTGCCTGTTATAATGGTTTATATTCCAGACCATACAATCATCGGCCACTGATGGGCCTCAGAACATGCTGATCATTCGGATCTGGGGCTGTAAAAGGCTGTGGGGAGGACGCATTGGTTATCAACCCAGTCCTTATGCAGTTTACCAATTCTATCATCATAAAGACCACACCACTTCAATTATACCCTGCAGTAGTAACCCCCAGTTTGGGGATGAAGCCTTCTATCCTTTGCATCTCACCACTGACCTGGAACGATATCTCTTGAAGGAACGCCTATATGTTTATGTGTTTGATGATGAGGAGACACAACCTGGAGGGTACTTAGGGAAAGTAGAGGTGCCTTTGTTGGCTTTAGCACAAGGAAAAAGCATTCAAGGTGAGGAGAGAGGCATGATGAACCTATATTCAGCATGTAGCTTACAAAAAGCAGTGACAGGGGAATATACTACAAGGGACACTTACAGATAGATGACATATGGGTATATAAACAACTTTAGTTATCAATATAAGGCACTATTAACTGTTTGTGTACTTTTTTATTTTTAGAGCTGTAAAAACAAATCAGCAGATTTAGTCATTAAAAAGAAATCATAACGTGGCAATAGATGGGGAAAAAAATGACTAGCCTTGTACAAACATTTTTTTTTAATCTTTTTTAGCAAATAGCCCATTGCATTTCTAGTCATAACCTTGCAGGTTTTTCTAGGTAATCCCAGCCCCATTGACTGTCTCTTCTTTTCATTTACGTAACAAATGTTCTTTTCCTCTCTATCACTTCTCAGGCGATTTTGCACTGATGGATCCCAATGGAAAGTGTACAGGGTCAGCACAGGTCAGTTTGGAATGGAAGTTTCCCTACCAGGCTCCTGGCAAGTACCTCTGGGAATCCGTCACTAATAGTCAAACACCTCCTGAAAAGCCACTAGAGGGAGCATTTTCACAGGTAAAGGAGCTCACTGTGGATTTATTAACCAAAGGTGCAGTGAATGTAGTTTGTAGTATAGGCAGATATGCAGAAGGAAACTTCTGTTGTATCGGTATATTTAGTACTGCCAACTCGCACGCATGCTTAATAGAAATTAAACCTGCAAGCTTTACAGTTAATTGATACAAGTTATATGAGAGTTGTGTAACAGAAATGCAACATCTGAACTCTTTACGAAACATATAAACAATAAAAAAAATGAAAAAAACTAAACAAAGGAGGGCTGGTAATTGAGAGAGTACTAAATGAATGAAACAGTCCTATTAGGAGGTTAAAGGTACACATGACCCTTTAGGGGTGCATTGTGTGTGTGCACAGATGTGTATGTGCAAGTGTGTGTGAGCACAGATGTGTGTGTGAGCATGGGTGTGTGTGAGCATGGGTGTGTATGTGTAAATGTTTGTGTGTGAGCATGGGTGTAAGGCCAGTGCAGATTACCACAGAGGGCAAGGAGCTGATGCCCCGTTGTCAAATACTGTTGTCACAACCATAGACCCACATAACAGGTTTCGCATCTGGAGCACCACAGACAGCATTTGGCTGAGGAAGATTAATCTCTCAAACTAGGCCTGATATGTACCCAGGAGGTAGAATGGATATTTGCATGCTGTTCAAGCAATGAGAAATGGCTGTTTTTGTTTGTTCATTTTTTTGCAGCGTAAGTCTTTACATATTTCAAAGACTGATTTAGGTAAGCCAAGACCACCCAAGTCTCGAAAGGTTGAAGAGAACCTGCAGTGGGACCATCATTTCAGAAAACGGGGGAAGAGTAACAATGATGGACAGGTGAAAAAACCAAATGGCTTAGTAGCTGTGCATCAGAGTGAGGAATTTGATATGGATGTGGAGGTTTGTATATAACAATTTAATTGACATTATTAACGTGGAAATATAAACAAAGGAATCTCTTGAGAAGTAAATGTTAAGGGAAGGAAATATACGTTGACACACATTCATTTTCCGGTTGACAGGAAATCACACCGGAGCCTGAAGAACTGAAAAAGCACATGATGGAAGAGGAGCCCAATGAAGTCGAGCACAGTAGCTCATTGTATCCCAACATAGGCAAAGGAGAATCCCATCTACCTCTGCAGTGGGGTAAGACACTATCACTTGGTTGGTAACAGGTAAAATCATTTCATATGACTGATAAGAATGTTCATGTTCTGTACTCAGGTGAGCAGACCACCGATTACAGTGATTCACAAAGCACAGAAAGCGATGACATCATCATTATTGAGCCACAACTTCCACGCAAACCTGTGAGTTTAAATTAAATGGTTACCAGTTGAATTTGCCTGCAATTATCTAATTTCATTTTTAAAACACTAGTTCAGCTCTGCCACAATCAAATTAATTGTCCTATTTAGCACACACCAAACAGCCATAACACTGATAATCTTGTTATCGGGGCACCTGTCAGTAGGTGGGAGCAAGTGAACATTTCGTCCTCAAAGTTGATGTGTTAGAAGCAGAAAAAATGGGTAAGCGTTAGGATCAGAGCGACTTTGACAAGGGCCAAATTGTGATGGCTAGACGACTGGGTCAGGCATCTCCAAAACTGCAGCTCTTATGCAGCAGTTGAATGTTCATGCTGCCTGGAGTATACTTGTGGTTGCTATGGTGAAAATACAATTTTTTAAACTTTTACATATGCACGTTTTATTAATAAGCCCAAGAAAATATAGACCATGAGTTTGGTTTGCAGTTTGTTTATTCTTTGTAGCTATCTAATGAATTGCTGGAAAGGACAACCCACATCGCTGTCCATCATTGTTAACGTGTAATTGCTAACCCAAGTTTACTCCAGTGGTCTACAGATGTGTAGAGTTGAAACAAGAGGGGTGGTGGGCATGCTCTGTACAGCCTGATAAGCCAAGCTGGAATTAGGAGAGAGACTGACGAACTGGGTGTACTTCTCCAGTATCAGGTGGTCTTGATAACTTGTAAGGGTGGAGGTGATTTCTTTAGTAGTAATTTTAGTGTGTTTCATTGGAAGAGCAATGATGAAGTCATATAGCAATTTAGTGACAAAAAACCTACACATACCCCATAAAGTAACATCTTGAGCTATGGCTTCATTCAGTTAAAGCTCTCTGAAACTGTACTCGGCTGGCTGCGGAAATTCAGTTGTTACTGAATAGAACCATTTGCAACATGAACATTTTTAACAAATTTAAAATATTTTACTAATGTCATAATAAATAGCTTCATAAATGATATACTGCCTAGGCAATTGTAGAAAGAGCAGTGTGGGATTTATCTTTCTCTCCCCGAAATACAGCCTTCTTCAAGAATTCGTGTGGAGATAGCTTCTTTGACCTTAGATCCATATTCAGAGGTGGCTGCCGATGAGACAGTTCAAAGTGTTTTTGTTGAATTTTGCTTCCCCGGTGTGCCCCGAGAGGAAACCGAGACTCCTATGTCACTCCGGAAACCCGGTAGAGGTGAAGAAATATACTTCCACTTCAGCAAAGGTCTGTTTAAATCTCTTTTGTATTATTATGCTATTTTTCCGTTCATCTCCCTTTGTAGACTTGTAGAGCATAATTATTGGAATGCTTTCTTTTTTATATGTAACAGCATAATTCTTCACAAATTCCCCTTACAGATATGAAATGTAATTTTTTTTTCACCCAGTAATCCACCTGGATGGTGTGGAATATGCTGAACGTAGACAGTTCCTCTACATGCTCCTTGAGGGATCAGATGATTGTGGAGAGAGAAACAAGTATGTAGAGATTCTGAAATATAGACTACTGGCTTTTTATGATTATCATTTATATCCAAAAGAAAAATTCTCCAGATCAAAAAGATCATGTAAAATGTGTTGAATTATGATATGCTACAAAATAAATAAGCTATTAATAAGAAGGCCCTAACTGCTCTTGGCCTTTATATTACTTGCGGCACCTGTGCATTCCTTTCACTACTTACGTTTTAACAGAGCAGAGGAGGGAAGACATGTTCTGGTCACACCATTAACATTGAGTTATGTGACCTCACTGCATTCATGACTGCATAAGTGGGCCAAACCAAGATGGATCAGTCCTGTTTCAAGAATTGCGCCCCCCAGGCCAGCTGCCCCAGAAGCGACCCTTATCTCAATTGATACATAGTGTTGTAGGGGTAGGGAAAATAAAAAAACAGGATAAAGGGGGAGTAAAGAGAGAGAGAGTGAAGGAGAGATAAAGTAATGAAAAATAGAGATAATAGAGAGTGAATGATAGGGGGAGAGTGACCAGTGAAAGGGAGGGAAAACGTGAGTGTAAAGAAAAGGAGAGATAAGTAAGCACGTGTGGATGAATAAAGGGTAGAGTAGAAAGAGAAAAGAGAGGGGGAAAAAGGGAGAGAGATATAAAAGAGCTATATTGAATAAGAGAATAAATGGAAGGAGAAAAGGAAGATATATTAAATTGCAAGTCATTTTAATAACAGGCATATACTGTACACTAATTTATATATACATATATTAAGGCATTAAATTTTGCTAATAAAATTTATATTTTATGAGTAAGCCTGCTTTTTTTTCTTATTGCTGTCTTAAAGGTTAAGGTTCACAGTGGTTAGTGACCCCATTAGTGAGGAGCAGGAGGAATGTCGTAATTTGGGGTATGCCTACTTAGGCCTACAGTTCTTGATGATGAGATCCGTGGACATTGTGGAAGAAACCCTGCAGAGTGAGTAAAGGAAAAAGGTTGCTAATCTGAAAACGTATCACACATTGTTGTCCATTGTACTGATTGCTGAAATGTATTTTCTACAGTTGTGGATGTGATGGATCAGAGTCAAGTAATTGGAGCACTTCGAGTTGCAATAGAAGCAAAAGATGCTGCTAGGACAGTATTCAGAGAGAAGAGAACAAAGCTTCATTCTTCATTGTCTTCATCCCTTAATAGACACTGACTTTTTCATCAGTTATATTGAAGCAAACCAAAAGGCATAGGAATACGTCTGAGAAAGCATATATTCTGGTGCTTAGGTATGAAGGGTTTATTCACCAAAGGGAGAGTTGGCAGGAGAGTGTTTAACTCTCTCACTTCACTTATTTTAAAAGGTCAAGTCCAGCAAGTTTCTCGGGGTGAAGGGTTTGGGTGATCCTGTATAATGTATCATTCAGTGTGTAGGGAGTCTTAGCAGAAATCTCACTGATTTACCTATTCATTGTAATAGGGCCAGCCAAAAAAAGCAAAAGCATACAATGGGTGCCTCTTCATGATGTATACTGAAGTGAAGAAGCTGAAACAAACCCTTAAGATAATAAACCCCAAAATGTGTATTCCTTTTGTCTCATGATCATGACAGCATAAAGGTTTGGTTCCACTTGACCAAAATATTCTATACGCTCTCTAGTATGTAAGTAAATAAATGTATTTATACAACAAAATCTTTTTATATATATGGCAGCAGCTTATTGTGTAAATATTTGGCAAACTTTACAAGACAAAAGACCCTCCCAGAAATAATTTTGAACAGTACTCAGGACAATGGTTCTAATGATGCCAATAGCTGCAGAAGCAGGTGCTCGATGGGGTCAGGGCTCTGTGCAGGCCACTAAAGTCGTCAAAACCATGTCTTTGAGGACCTTGCATGGTGCACAGGGGAACGTGCTGAAACAGAAAAGGGCCTTCCCCAAAATGGTGCCACAAACTGCATTGAAAAACAGCCCTAGCCCCAAAGGCGTTGCTAGGTTTCCAAAAGATCCGGGGGCTAGAACCCACAGCAGATTGGACAGCAGTGGAGTCCTCTGGGGGAGTGGTTGCTGCGCACACTGCACATATATAAACACACAAGCTCAAATATTTGTAGAACATTTATAAATTAACAAAATTCTGATTTCTTCATGGAAATATGCAATCAATTTTAACTCTATATGTACATAAGGACTTCTCATTCTCTTCTTTCCCTCAGTTCCCTTTTGTCTTTGCTCTCTACCTTTCTCTCTCTTTACCTCACCTTTTTCTTTTCCTATCTCTCCCCTTAATGTAAATCTCCATTTGAGTCCCCTCTCGTGTCTATTCATTTCATCTCTTCTGTTATCACACATCCTCTCTTTACCTCACTTTTTTTTCCTTATCTATTCCCCACTTCTTATCCCTCCTACTTCTCATCTCTCGCCTTTCTCTAAATCTCTTTTCTTTCTTTCCCCTTTGTCCCCATAGCTCCTCCCTTTTATTTTTTTCCTGTCTCCCCATCTTTACTAATATTCATTATATTTGGCATCTTTCATATTTTCCTTGCCTCTCCCCCAGTACCTTACATACGCAGTGGCACATGCACGCACAGACTTACACAATCACGCCAACACACATGCCCACATACTAACGTGTACATATTTAGACACACCCGTGCTTGCGCGCACACACAAATGCTCAGAAACCTACATGCATGCTCAGAAGCACTTTTCCTCCTTCCTCACTCATCCCCAACAGCTCGACAGTAGATTTTCTTCACTGCTTGCACAGTATGCAAGCAGCTTTTAGCCGCAGCATCAGCCCCAGTAAAACCCCTAGTACCCCTGCCTAGACCCTTATCCCTCCTCTACCAAAACTTTATGCTTCCTGATATTGAAGTATGTTGCATCACTCTACAGAACATATTTCCACTGCTCCAGAGTCCAGTGGCTCTGATACTTGTGTATTGCTGCTCAGCCATGGAAACCTATTTCATGAATCTTGCGATACGCGGTGCTCTCTCTGAGGACAGCTGGAGGACAGGCGATTTCTATTCACCCTGCTCTGTAACGCCTGTGCTCTTGTCACCCCTAAACGCTGTTCCACTTCACAATAATAGCACTTACAGCAGGCTGAGGCATATGTACCAGGGCAAAAATTTCAACGGACTTGTGGAAAAGGTTCTGAATATGAGAATATGAAAGGATGCTTCAACCATTAAAAAGACATCCAGGAAATGAATAATTTGTAAGCCTTCCTGCTGTAATATAGCTGAGAAGAGCTTGGTAAAGGCACAAGATTTTGAAGGCCAGAAAAAAAGGTCATGTATTCTGGTACTGCCCATGCGCAAGAAACCTATGGCAATACAATGAATCTCTTCTGTGGCTCTTCCAACCACTTCATTATTATTTTATTATTATTTTTTATAATGCAGCGCTTAATACAAACATAAGTTCAAGGGTTTGATAAGACGAGAATACAGACTAAGGACAGACCGATACATTAGGTGAGGAGCCCTGCTCGCAAGCTTACAATCTTGAGGGATGCGGTGACAAACTAAGCACAGAAAAGGTGATAGGTAGTCGCGGGGCGTTATCCATTGACGGGTGAGAGTAGTGTGTGGGGTATAAGGCACAGAGGAAAGGTTTGAGAGGTAGTGTTGGTGGTTGTCTCAATGACAAGGAAGTTCTAGCAGCTAAGATGGTATTCTTCTCTGAAGAAGTAGGTTTTAGGATTTTTGTTGACTGTTGGGAGGGTGTAAACTGAAAGTTCAGCAGAAGTCTATTCCAGAGATGTAGGGCAGCTCGAGTGAAATCTTGTAGACGGGAAAAGGAAGAGGTGATAAGTGAGGAGGAGAGCCTTTCTTAGGGAACAGTTAAGGACTGGAGGGAGTTTATGGTTGCAGTTACTGCTCTTGACTGATCTAGCCACAGAAAGTAATAGCCACGCACAAGACCTCTCTTGCAGCCCCTTCTGCAGGAGGCCTGCAGAAAGAGAGAGGCCTGGCAAGATAGGCAGGAGCAGCAGGCAGGTAGGCCATAATATGGGGATGCACTCTAGTCATCAGCTACTGTGGAGCAGAAACAGATCTTCAGCAGTCAGCACCTAATCAGCCGCCCAAGAGCTGTAAGGCTCTAGAGATCCTGCACCCAGCACTTGGTAGTTGTATGGCCCTCCCAAGGACCCAACCAGGGCTGCACATAAAGCTATAGCAGGGTACAGAGTCCTCTCAGCAGCTCAATAAAGCAAAAAGGAGGAAGATAACACACCTACCTACCTAGAAGAGGAAGTTTTACAATTTTCTGTCCTAACTGGATAGGCAGAGTTATCGCCTACTATATGCTACCAGGAATGACATTGAGTCATTCATGGAGAACTGGACTTTTAAGATCACAAGCAGCTCAGGTACAGGCCATCTGCAAGCAAAGCAGTAAATAATCAAACCAAGAAACAGCAAGCAAAATATAATTTATCCCTGAGGAATCTCATTTATTGTTTTAAATTGGGACTGAAAAATTGAGGCATCATTAACAGGGTGAATCATTTCAACCAGTGCATTTTCTAAAACCAGAATTTACCGTGTAACTGCAAAAAGATGGCAAACAGGAAAAAATACTTACAAAAAGAGTTTATTTTGTTTACATTTCTTCAAAGTCTGAAAAACACCACTTATACCTCACTGCTAAGAGGAGAAAAAAAGCACAGAAGGGAAAAAAAGGAAAAAATATAATATATTCAAACATTTAAATCATTGCCATTAAGAAGACCTCAAAAGCTGGGTAATACAGTTAGAAGCAGCAGAGAGGAGAACTATTTCAGACTCTTTATACTTAAAACAAAATGTGTTCTGCAAATGAAAATGTAAAAGTTCTCGTTTAATGAAATTCTATGTGAGCAGCACAGGAAACAAAGGGAAGGGGTATAAAATTAGGAAATTGGTCAAACGCACAGGGAACAAGCAAACCAGCAAATCAGCACAAGTGGTTTCAGGAGCTGCTCTAAACCACTACACTGTCACAGCATTACACTGTCCCTGAAGCACAGAAAGTGCCATGGATACAAAAAAAAATTCATTTTTCCCCAGACAAAAATAAAATGAAGAATATTTCAAATTTTATCTGTAATGAAGTTCTCATTGCAATGCCGACTTTTTTCAGTCCAGTAATGGAAGGGAAAAGGAGAAAAAAATAAAAAGTATTGGTGTATTGGTCCATTTAACCTTCATAAGCCAACAGTCTGCAGAAGCAGCTAAAGCAGAATGTCTCAGACTCACAGGCCATGTGAAGGTAGTTAAGAAATCCTGAATTTTGGAAGTGGTGAAAAATTGGGAAAAGGGATGGGAATATAGAACAGAAAGGGGAAGAAATATCTGCAGTAATGGATGTCACTTCCTCCTCTTCTTTGATGGGGTGGGAGCAGGTGCATGGCTCTTCCTCTTTTTAGAATTAATTTTGGGGCGTTCATCCTCCTCTTCGTAACGACTCTCTCTGTCAGCTGTTGATAAGAAAATCAGTTATAAAAAAATCAAATAAAAATCAAATTCGTCAACATCCAATGTAAGCCTAGCCATTACAACAGTAAACAGATCACAACATTTTTACTTATAAGGTAAAAAACAGTCATGTTAATGAACCATTACAGCCTTTATTGCTAGAAATATGCTACAAATGTTTAATGGATACAGACATCTTTGACAAAAAGTGTCAGATCTGTTGAAGTTATAGTAGGCAGACTGCAGACTACAACACAAAATGTTGAGCCTTTTAAATAAAAGCTTGCAAACTCACTGGTTGTTTGCACAGAGCAAAACAAACATGCAAATATCCAACAGCTGCAAGAAAGATGGCAGATGTGAATTAGAAATCATTTACTATAACAAAACAAACATGTAAGTTATAATTGCGCTATATTTTGTTAGTCTTGGCATTTGTAATAAAATAGTAATTTGTTATCTTGTCTTACCTTTCCTAGCTTCTTCTTCAAGTTCATCCCAGTCTTTCCCACTCTCCTCATCACTACCCAGGGAATCTTCACTATAAGCTGATAAAATAAATCAATACATTAGTCACCAAATTGCATACAGCCAATAAGACTCATTGTACATTAAGCTCACATCATTTAATATGATTTCAATGTTCACCTGACTCCTCTGTCTCATCAGAGTAATCCTCATCACTGTCCTCCTCTTCTTCCTCATACTCCTCCTCCGAGGGGTTAAAGGTCTCATCTTCTATTTCAGATTCTGATCCATCCTCTTCACCACCACTTCCCTAATTAAAATAGAGTAAGATAATAAAAATGCGCTTAAACGCATACAGGCAACCATAGACTTTCAGACTTTGTCAATTCCACATTATCTGTTTGTCACTTATGACAAATAGTAAATATTAAACATTTGTTTTCTTTATGTGACCAAGTTAAATATAATGAATATACAGCCATAGCTTAAAATTACAGGTGCTATACTGGAGTAATTTCCATATCCAGACCAAGAAAGGGCTGCTGTGTACTTACCTCGCCCTCTGGCTCAAGGAAGGACCAACCACCCTGTTCAAAGAATCCCTCTGGATCATCTACAATGGTTTTCATGATTTTGGTCCAGTTCAGTGACTGCACCCCCTCTGTGTACTTGATGTCACAGGAGCTATGGAAAGGTAGATCAGTAAATGCCACATATGGCTTGTTTATTTTTAGACAAGGGTTTGCCTAACTATGCATAAATATTAGTATATTTCCAAAGACTATATAGATGGCGTTTCAAATTTAAATGAAACTGCAAAGGTGTTTTTTTTTTTTTTTAACCTAGTTAGGTAAAGGCGACTAGGTAAACAGGTTTACAAAACACAGGTAGCACTGAAACCTCATGCAAATTCCTGATAACTACCCCCCTCCTGGACATCTCTTTTCTTATCATTTGGCGTATAAAACATAAGCCCCCTTCCACTATGAGCTGTTAATCGGTTGGCCAACAGGGCACTCACTTAAGCCACTCTTTTATTGGGTCGAGCGAAGCTACTGGGATGGCGTTGATCATTGTGACCTTTTTGTTGTAGTCCTTGTAGACAATAACCATGTCAAAGTTCTTCAAATGGAATTGCACCCTCTCAAAGTGAACAAGCTCCACCTCGTCCAGAGTCACGACAAACGGAGGCTGAGGGAAAAAAAGGTTTATAGCAAGATTTCAGGTTATGGAAGAGCTATAAATATTGAGCAATAACTGGCTTCATCAGGCTAATTAAGTTTCCTTTCCTCATAAAAGCTATTGTTAGTATACAATAGCATAAGCAAAAGTCATTCTAGTTATATTAAATCAGACATTATGTTACTAAAAAGAAAACCAAATAGTGGAACAGCATAAGTTATTGTTTCTTTACGTTTAAATCTTTACATGCACACCTTCAATCCTGAACGGTTTCATTGTTTGATGCATGAATTAAAGGTTCAACATGTTATGTTTTATTGGGACAAAATAGAAATATATGTAAAGGTACTTTGACTGTGGGAGCAGAAATCTTATTCAGATGGATTCAAGACTCCACAACCCCTGGACCAAAATAGCAATATAAATTTTTCGTTTAAATACCAAGCAGAACCAGAGAAGAATACACATAAGGGGGAAATTATTATTGGCAATAGAGTCTTTAAAACCAGTTCTGTGTCAGACACAATGCTATGGATACTCACCCACTCCGTGGTGTTAACCAAAGAACTACTGGTTGGTTGCAACAAACAGGTGCTTCTGTATGGAGCTCCATTGAACCTGCAAGGCAGATATGACATACAGGTGAAATATTAGTGTCAAGTGAGGTGGATTTCTAAAGCATACAGGTTTAATGTAGCAAACAGCTTTAATATGTAGAATTTGGGAAATCCACTTTAAGCGAGACTAGTGTGAGGGAAGAATATATATATATATATATATATAAAAAGCATCATGAACAATCCGGTGTAACTGGCGCATGCACAAGCTACACTGGAATAAGGGGGAAGGCCTGAACGGAGGTCCGGCCATTCTCTGCCAGGTGTGTCAGTAAAAAAGGTTTCAAGGGGATGTGTCCACACATTAAAAATCATGCCACTCACACCATAAATATAACTAGAAAAACCCAATATCATTGGTGTGGCTACACTAAAACATGGAAAAGCGGAATCATGGGTGAACAAAGATGGCAAAAAGGCAAAAAAAAAGCTCACGTCACGTAATAGGGAAAAAAATCGTGTCACAAATCTACTTTGGACCACTCCCCAAAAGTGACAAGTGTATGACTTGTTACCCTAGGTCTCGGAAAGGGACTTCAAACTCCAGATCTTCTTTTGTCAAAGATTCAACCTTTTCAATGAAGTTCTTGAAGGCAGTTTTCAACTTGTGCCTCATCTCTCTTTCCAACTAGTTAGGAGGAAAACAGAAGAAATGAAACAGAGATAAATGTGAAACCCAGGGCTGAAAAACAAAAAAAGGTCATCTCTAACACACTTTTCTGAGCTATAGTTAATAGTTTGTAAAGAGCAGCTTTGCTGAGCCCGAATAGTAATTGTTTCAACTTTAAAGAATGGCAAGTCAGGATTTGAACATAACCAGCCAAGCACCAGGTGAACGGATACTTTTTAGCAACAGCTGCATTTTACAGCACTTCGTAAGTTCTAATACCGACCGTTAATAAAGGAACCTTTTAATTATATATTTTTAATGCTAATTGGTTTGTGGTTCTTGCGGGGCAGGGACAAAATGGCTTATATGTGAACAGATTGAGAGGGTAATGATAAATCTAAAATTTACGTCAAAGTAATAATTCATAAACTAATTTAAAAAAAAAGTGTGCATTTGCCTAAGACAGCGAGTAAAGGGAAAATAAATATTTTTTGAATGGTCCATCACTGAGTTTTTTGTCCTGACTCTTAATAGTCCTGATAGGTTTGTCCAGACATAACGAGTGTACCATTCCCAAATGTAGAAGTCAGCTTGAACAGTTTTGAATGTGAAGCAACAGTCTCTGCTGTTCTACGTTCCCTTACCTGTTCTGCATACAGGTCATCGCGGTCGTGCATATGCTGGTGCTTTCCTAAATCCGTGGTAATCTCTCCAACCTCTGTGTAGAACTGAACATCTGTATGCCTCTTCTTCCCAAACATTATGGCATTCTACGCAAACACACAAGTCACGTGTGGATAGCAGATAAGTGTTATGGAGAATCCAGTGAAACTGGCGCACATTACATTAATACTATAGTATTTTCATATTACCTTTAGGTGGAAATGTAAGACAATTATCATCTCCCCATCACATGGCTGGAATATGGCATGTTTGATGTTATTGTATAAAATGTCCACTTTGTCTCCTCGCACGGATGTAAAGCGAAAACCTATAAAGAATATGAAGGTCAATGTTAGCTTAGGCAACACATTGAGCTTTAAGAGAAAAAAAAAATTGCTTCTCACCATTGACATGAGCTTCCAGGGAGCCTTGCATTCTTTTTTGAGCTATATTGGGCCGGATGTACAAATCCTTCAACTTGGGGTTGCTACGATTGAGATTAATAACAAGGGAGTCTTGCTTTACTATACCCTGCAAAAGGAAGTAAAGGTCTAAGCATGGAAATGCTCAAAACAAAAAGAAACCATAAAATTATTAGGCAATACGGCAGGGACTACACACCTCTTTTTCTTTCTCCTCCGCTTCCCTCGTCTTGTATCTTTTCTGGACCTCCTTGATAATACGGAAAGCATTCTGCAAGTTGAGCGACGGCACACTGGGGTCTCCTGGGGTTTTCATGTTTGAGGCTCGGTATGTTCTGAAGAATAGAACAGTCAGATTTAGAAGAGTGGTGACAGCATTATAGTAGACAGAATAAGGTTTTTGTAAAACATCTTACATTTCCTTAACAAATGTGGCATCAGGATTGGGGAAGATGTTGCCCTCGTTTCGTCCAAGGGCACTACCCGGGCAGTAGAAGTTGATTCTGAGGTAGGTATAATCACCTTCAACTGACATGCTAATATTCTGGGGGAAAAAAGGGGGAAGAGAGTCAAATATGTTTAAAAGATCTAGATTAATGTATTTATACCATGTTTAGCAGACATGCCCACCTTTCATTTTTTTTCATTTTTCATTTTTTCATTCATTTACATCTTCTCAATAGCATTAATAAAATCCCACATAATTCCCATTTACCTTGATTGTGGCAATGTGGAAGGGTGTAGCAATACCAAACACAGGCATGATGACAGTCTCATACTTCTTGTCAATATAAATCTTCATCTCACGGATCTCTGGCTCCTTTGGCATTTGAGATGAATATTTGTATGAAACATTGGATTTCCGAGCTCTAGAGGAAAAAAAAAAAAAACGAACATTTGAAAGGGAGTCCTGTTGTCTCACTGTCTACTGGATTGGTTGTTTACTTGAAACACTAATTTGAAAGCTAATCAAGATACCATTGATCTAAACTGTATACACACAGTGCATTTTATTATATAAAAAGGATGTCACCAGGTGTAATCCCCTTAGTAAAGTCTCGGCTTACTTGTGTCAATTATGCTGCCTGCAAAATAACTTTACTACTGGGCGACATAAGCTGCTCCAGAAAGAGGAGAGAACTCAGGCTCAAGCCAGCTCAGGAACAGCATCTGTAACTGTTCAGGAACTGACAACCGGTAAAACCTGATATCGTCACAAGGGTATAAAAGCCAATTGCTTACTTCAAAGTCTGCTGCTCTCCCTTCTGCTCGGTAAGTCTTCTTTTTGCTTCCTCATTTAGTTGGTTAGCCAGCTCCTTCTGATGAGTGCGGCGTTTCTCCTCCGCAGTCATTTCATTCTGGAATGTAGTGAGAGCATGACACCAGGAAGCACAACATGCAAAAGATGAGAATTTTTACAGCACATCCCTGCTTTTGTAGATAGCAGCTAACAGTTCTTGATTTAAACTAAAAAGATCAGAAGTCAAAAAAAGTGTGCAAAAAAAAAGCATACTCTAGTCCTATCTGTCAGAAGGGCTGCAGCACGGGATCCTCGACCCAGGAGGTCTTCTGCTTCATCTTTCTCCTCCTCTTCTTCTTCCTCCTCATCTTCATTCTGTTGTCAAATTAAACACAAGTACACAGTTAATTTTGACTCTGCCAGGCTGCAGAAAATAAATACAAGCAACTCAGTCCTGTGATCAGAAAAACTAAATATTGCTAAATCAACTCACCTTCAAGAAAATTCCCACATTCTTCACCTTCTTCTTAACATTAGTGAGCACAGCCGCTGGTCCTTCCTGATATGGAAGAAATGGTCAGTAAGAATTTTGTAATGCACATTACCAGAAGAATTACACTTTTATTCGCTATGGCCAGTGTAGTATTTCCTAAAAAAAAGCTAATTTTACAAAGAAAAAAAAAAACATTCTGTTCATGCTTTGAAAATGTTTTCCTAATTGTTAATCACCTCCCCATATATGCCCCCCTCCCGAGAAAGTATCTGGTTGTACCTCATTGATAAGAACAGTGTCTCCCACAAAGAGAGCATAGGTCTTTTCTTCGGCTTTCTTTCCTTCCTTGTTGGAGAGGTCTGACAGCCCCAGGTGAACACTAAACACCATACCTAAAACCCAGAACCGAGTTAAGGGTAAATGTAAACATATCAATGAAACTTGCCATCATAAATCAATCTCATATCAAACAAAAGGTAACAAAAATATATCCCTTTTCCAACAAACTCAAGTTTACACAGTTATGTAAGAGGCAAAGTTGCAAGAAACTGATTGTATAAATGTACCTTTCTTTAGTTTATATTGGTTCTTGCTGTTGATTACAAGTGAACCTTCTCGGAATTCAATGCCCATTGCAAAACTGGAGAAAAATAAATAAATCACAGCACAAGTTTTGTAAGAAGGCAGTCAATGACAAATTAATATGTTCCATTAACCCCTTGCGGTCCACTAAATGTGCCAAGCAGGCCCAATTTAATTTTTGGAAAAAAAACACTTAATTTTTATACAAATGTTAGTCTCAATATTTTTTCGTTGTATTAAACTTTTATAATCATCTTCATCACTAAAACATTCAGAATCACTCTGTACCAGTATGGCTAATTCTTCCTTGTAATAGCGACATCTAGTGGTCAACTAGTAAATCCGATATTGGACCACAAGCGGTAAAATGTTGTTAAACACAATCTAAGGGTTAAACACAATCTACGACTATTACCACACTCCCCGAATTATGTTGCGGCTCTGCGCACCTTAGGTTCACCATACAACTGACAGCCTGCCAGCCCCAAAACCCAGGATAATGTTTACTGAATAATACACACCCCAAGTTCTTGGTGATCTTGTTCAACAGCTCCGGTTTTTGCTTCTTCACTTGATCCATGATGGTCTGGTAGACATCAGAAATTTTAGCACCTGGTGAGAAAGACAAGATCTTATCACACAATGAGGAAACCGGCACAGGCGACACTGGTTTCGGTCACGGCAGTTCTATTAACTCTGTAAGTGCCCTACTTGCACGAGAAACCTGCAAAGATTGGCCCTTCACGATGCACAGTTAATGCAGTTAAATGAAATTCAACTACTAATAAAGCACAGCGCATTTACTATGTTTGTACCTCTATGCATATATGATGTGCATATAATAGGGATTAAATTGATTTAACATTCTTGGTTTGATTAAATAGCATTTTTTTGTGAAAATGTATCTGGTTTCATCTAAACTATTTTCTGTGTGCATTGAAACGAGCATCAGGGTGCCCTGTAGATTTCAAAAATTCTACAAAAACCTATGCATGTATTTCTGTAATCGGGAGATGCAGATAATACAATTGCAGAGAAACCCACCAAAGTGTATTTAATTTGTGCAAACAATTCTAAGAAACAAGGTGAAAAGCAATGAACGTTAATATTGTGACTCCCTTTGCCAGGGATGGGTGACTAACTGGTTGCATGATAAGTATGCAAATGCACAATTATAGGCCAACAGTCCTTGAGGACATATCTGTACTTGAGGCAAGAAACCCATTAGGATGTAAAGGTATGTCCTGAATGTTGCAGCCGCGGAGACATCTCTCTGCTGCTACACCGGGTCCCCCTCGTCGGCAGGCCAACTGATCACGCTCACCGCGAGCACCGCTACACTAACATTCAAGGAATGACTGATCATGTCATCTGCCATTTGTTTCCGGTAGGTGTCACTGCTGATACCCACCGAAAGTTCATTTAAGGACAGGAGAGCCTCACCAGAGTCTTTCTAGACCCTGCTGGGCTGCCCCCCAATGCTCCCCCTGATAGCTGCTGGCAATTATAATGGGGAAAATAACTGATTGCCAAAGGGGTCAGAAAAATTAAAAACCTATCCCTTAAAACATCCACTATAAGTGGGGGAAAAAAGCAAAAAAAAAAATCACTAGCCCAACCTGTTAAGTCAGTATTAAAAATATGCAATATAGTAATGCATGGATGTGGCTGTACATAAACTGGGTCATTGCTCAGCTGTGGTGCTAACAGCTTAGAAGAAAATTTAGGATTGCA